>CAWVOI010000054.1:0-38281 GCA_963930915.1 Forcipomyia taiwana
AAGCAGTGGTATCAACGCAGAGTACTAAGGAAGATTGGAGCACTCCGAGGCTACTGCGAAGAATTGGCAGCCCAATTCAGGAGGAGTGTTGGGGTGTGGAATTTGAACTGCCAATCTGTATGAGGGAATCCATGCACAGCCCCTTTTTGGACGGATTTACTAACTGTCAAAGTTGGACTTTGACAGCTCTCCACTTTTATTCCGGCTTTCATTCATTACACAACTTTCCGTGTACTTTATCATTAAATTGGAATTAGTCTTAAGACTTGCTGTGTTTTACTGAAAGCCCTACAGCCACTTATTGACCCCCAGAGTCGGTTTTTAGCACATTTTTTATTTATAAAACAGATTAGCTATTGCTAGCGGCAGCGTCCGTTCGTCCGTCCGACTGTCGCCAAAAACGATTTTGCGATTTGGCGATTGCGAAGGGTATAAAATCGTGTTTTTTTTGGGACACCGTTTTTTTACCCAATTTTTGAGGTGCCTCAAAAAATCGGTTTTTTTTCGGTCCTTTAGCGGGGTGAAAGTGGTATCACCAGATTTTTTATGCTCCAAAGATTCCGAAATGCCACGGTTTGTCAAGAACAACCACCTGGGAGCCGCGCAATCCATCTCCAAAGTTCGTGATTTTTCGTGATTTTTGCTCTGGAGGCGCCTTGACATGTGCACTATTTCCAGCTCTCCCCGGTCATGAAGGGAGTTGAATGGGGTATTACCAGATTTTCTAGGCTTTAAGCATTCTAGAATGCTACGGTTTGCCAGGATCAATGGCCTGGGAGCCTCGCAATCAGGTTCCAAAGTTAAGCATTTTTCACGCACCCAAAAAAATGCTGAACTTTGGAACCTGATTGCGAGGCTACCAGGCCATTGATCCTAGCGAACCGTAGCATTCTAGAATGCTTAAAGCCTAGAAAATCTGGTAATACCCCATTCAACCCCCTTTATGACTGGGGAGAGCCGGAAACAGTGCACATGTCAAAGCGCCTCCAGAGCAAAAATCACGAACTTTGGAGACGGATTGCGCGGCTCCCAGGTGGTTGTTCTTGACGAACCGTGGCATTTCGGAATCCTTGGAGCATAACAAATCTGGTGATACCACTTTCACCCCGCTAAAGGACCGAAAAAAAAACCAATTTTTTTTCGATCCAAGTAGGTGACAAACCTCAGGGTCAGTCATATTGGAACATCGGTTTGTTAAGATTCGCCTCCTCCATGTAAAGTTGCAAAAAAGTGAAAATTTCCATGCTCTAGGGTTTGTTCTGAACCGCCTTGACGATGAATTTGGTTACTAAACAACACACGCAAAAAAATTTTTTTTGCTCAAAATTCAAGGGAAACAGTAGTTTTGGCAAAAGTCTACTGCAAAAAGCATGGCGTTTGTTTTTCGGGACTAGAGTTGTGCACTGGCAACCCGCCCGCCCTAAAAAGTCCTAACCCGCCCTAACCCGCCCGGGGCGGGCGGGTTAGGGCGGGTTAGGATTTTTTAGGGCGGGCGGGTTGCCAGTGCACAACTCTAAGGGGGTGCTCATACTGAGAGAAATCCTCAGTGTTGACTTCCCAAGTGCCTACTAACAGCCTCCTCGTGGCGGAACCCGGGCAACGGTGTTGACGCGTGAAGTTGATGGTAACCAGCCCGTCGGGGGATCGCTCAACAATGGCTGATGTTAGCGGCTACCACTCTTCGGAGGTTGTGCGCTGGGCTTGCGACCCGCCACGTAGAAAAAACCTAGCAACGAATGCTCAAGAAGAGAGAATCAGGATTGGACTAACGGTAACGAATCGGAAACGTTTAAAGGATATTCGATTGGCCACCTGGAATGTTAGAACCCTATACAGGACAGGTGGCCTACGGTTACTGACGGATGAGATTGCTAAACGGAAAGTCTCTATTGCTGCTATCCAGGAGACCAGATGGAACAGGGCAACACCTAACTACAGAAGCAATGGTTTTAACATCTACTGTAGCAGCAATAGAGACAACCATGTACTTGGCACTGCCTTCCTCGTAGCCCAAAGGTGGAACCACTTGGTCCTGGACTTCAAGAACATCAGCGAAAGACTGTGTGTGCTGAGAATAAAAGGCAGATTTAAGAACTACTCCCTCATCAATGCACATGCGCCCACAAACGACTCATCGGACGACGAGAAAGATGAGTATTACGAGGCGCTCAGTCGAGCCTACGACAACTGGCCCCATCATGACATTAAGATGGTGTTGGGAGACATGAATGCAAAAGTAGGCAGGGAAGAAGTCCTGAGACCAACTATAGGGAAGTGGAGCTTGCACGAGGTCACGAACGAGAATGGCCTGCGATTGGTTGACTTCGCCACGGAGAAGGGAATGGTCATCAAGAGTACCTTCTACCGTCACAAGCGCATCCACCTGGCTACGTGGGAATCACCGGATGGCGTTACCAGAAATCAGATAGACCATTGTCTGGTGGATAGCCGGCATCTTTCAGACGTGATTGATGTCCGGGTATGTAGGGGGGCGAATGTGGATTCGGATCACTTTCTGGTGGTAGTCGATGTGAGAGCACGCCTCAGTCGTGCAAGGACAGTGAACTCACAGGCTACAAGACGTTTCGCCATTGATAGGCTGAAAGACCCAGCAGTGGCCGACGCATTTGCCCATCAAGTTGACACAAGAGTCAACCAGCTCCTAGAACAGGAAACTGACGATGAGAGCCTGACTGACCGATGGAACCGCGTGAATCAGGTTCTGAAAGAGGAAGCAGCCAATATCACCGGGTATCAGGCTGCAAATGCTAGAAGAGACTGGTTTGACGATGATTGTGCACAGGTCACGGCAAGGAAGAACGAAGCCCGAGTCAAGAAATTGGAAAGACCGACAAGATCCTCTGTAGAAGATTACAAAAGATTGAGAAGAGTAGAGAAACAGGTGCACAAGAGGAAGAAGAAGGAGTTCCAGAACAGGACGCTTTCGGAGCTGGAGACCCTCCGCGACACAAATGGGACCCGCAAATTCTACAAGATCTTGAATGCTCAGCGAAAAGGCTTTAACCCTCGAGTAGACATGTGTAGAGCATTGGACGGTGCCTTGCTGACCAATAAGACGGATGTTCTCTCCAGATGGAGGGAGCATTTTGACGCACTGTTGAATGAGGATGTGGGAACAGATGCCGTTTCGCTGGACTTTGGTTTTCTTGACGATGACGAAGAACCTACCGTGGACCCCCCTACACGCCAAGAAGTCGTTGATGCTCTAAAGTCGCTCAAGAACAACAAGGCCCCAGGCCCAGATGGGATCCCTGCCGAGATACTGAAGAATGGGGGCGACTTGTTGGCGAGCACCCTGCATGGGTTAATTGGAGAGATCTGGAGGACAGAGAGCTTGCCTGTCGATTGGCGGGTGGGCTCCTTATGCCCCCTCCATAAAAAAGGAGATAAACTTCTTTGCGAGAACTATCGTGGCATATGCGTTGTGGGCACAGCGTATAAGGTTTTCGCAAAGATCCTATACAATCGATTGCTCCCCCATGCAGAGACGACTATCGGTGATTATCAATGTGGTTTCAGACGAGATAGATCGACGACTGATCAGATCTTTAATGTCCGTTTGATTCTGCAGAAAGGCAGGGAGTTCAAAGTCCACACTTACCACCTCTTCATTGACTTCAAGTCAGCATACGACAAGGTTAAGCGCGAAGAACTCCTTGTTGTGATGAAGGAGTTGGACTTTGAACTCAAGTTGATCAGGCTAGTGGCTGCAACACTTAATGGCTCTAAGTGCAGCGTGAAATTGGGGAACGACCTGTCCGACCCGTTTGAGATAAGAGAGGGACTTAGGCAAGGAGATGCCCTATCCACCCTACTCTTCAACGTTGTGCTAGAGGGTGCTATGAGGCGTGCTGGCATTCAATCATCAAGGACACTAGCTACCGGAATGACGCAAATCCTTGCATTCGCGGATGACTTGGATATCGTCGGTAGAAGACACGCAGACGTGGTCGAGACTTTCACTAGCCTAAAGAGAGAAGCCGCTAAGGTCGGGCTTCTGATCAACGAACAAAAGACCAAGTACATGAAGACCAACAGTGCTACAGTTCCGCATCAGCAAGGGAATTTGGTCAGCATTTATGGACAGCAGTTTGAAGTGGTGGACGAGTTCGTCTATCTAGGAGCACTGACACGTGCAGACAGTGATAACTCGTTGGAGATCAAGAGGAGGATCATGGCTGCTAACAGGTGCTTCTACGGCTTACAGAGGCACCTACGATCCAAACTGCTGTCAATCAGGACAAAGCTGATCATCTACAAGACGCTAATTCGCCCAGTTTTGTTGTACGGGTCCGAGTCATGGCCCCTGACTAAGACGGACGAGAACCTGTTACTGGCTTTCGAACGCAAGATCCTGCGTACCATCTTTGGAGCAGTGTTCGAGAGTGGGAACTGGCGTCGTAGATATAACTTCGAGCTGGAGAGGAGCTTTGCGGAACCAAGCGTGGTAGCCACTGTTAAGGTGAATAGGCTGAGATGGGCGGGCCATCTGGCACGCATGGACCCGGACCGAGCCCCAGCAAAATTGTTCTCCAATGACCCTGTTGGACGCCGAGGTGTTGGGCGTCCCAAGACACGCTGGATCGACTGTGTTAACGCCTATCTCCGAGAACTCAGGGTAACATCATGGAGGACACTCGCCCAGGATCGTGTCGCCTGGAGAAACCTTTTGGAGCAGGCTAAGTCTAAAATATGGACGTAACGCCTGTTAAGTAAGTAAGTAGTAGTTTTAGCAAAAATCTACTGCAAAAAGCATGGCGTTTGATTTTCGGGACACCGTATTTTTACCCTAGAGCATGGAAATTTTCACTTTTTTGCAACTTTACATGGAGGAGGCGAATCCTAACAAACCGATGTTCCAATATGACTGACCCTGAGGTTTGTCACCTACTTGGATCGAAAAAAAATTGGTTTTTTTTTTGGTCCTTTAGCGGGGTGAAAGTGGTATCACCAGATTTGTTATGCTCCAAGGATTCCGAAATGCCACGGTTCGTCAAGAACAACCACCTGGGAGCCGCGCAATCCGTCTCCAAAGTTCGTGATTTTTCGTGATTTTTGCTCTGGAGGCGCTTTGACATGTGCACTATTTCCGGCTCTCCCCGATTATGAAGGGGGTTGAATGGGGTATTACCAGATTTTCTAGGCGTAAAGCATTCTGCAATGCCATGGTTCGCCAGGATCTATGGCCTGGGAGTCTCGCAATCAGGTTCCAAAGTTAAGCATTTTTTTGGGCGCGTGAAAAATGCTTAACTTTGGAACCTGATTGCGAGGCTCCCAGACCATAGATTCTGGCGAACCGTGGCATTCTAGAATGCTTGAAGCCTAGAAAATCTGGTGATATCCCATTCAACCCCCTTCATGACCGGGAAGAGCCGGAAATAGTGCACATGTCAAGGCGCCTCCAAAGCAAAAATCACGAAAAAATACGAACTTTGGAGGCTGATTGCTCGGCTCCCAGGTGATTGCAGAGACGTACCTAGGGAGGGGCTAGGGTAGGCTTAGCCCCCACGAGCTTTTTCAGAAGGGCCCCGTAGGGGCCCCGAAATTTTATTATTATTTTAAAGGCCCCGAAGGGGCCCGATTAAAAAAAAAATAAATACTAAAATAAGGCCTTTAAAGGGCCCATATTTTAATTTGAGGGGGCCCCTATTTTTGAATCAAGGGGCCCACCATCTTATTCGAGGGGGCCCCCGTTTTTGAATCAAAGCCCACTTATTGAATCAGGGGGCCCACCAGCTTATTCGAGGGGGCCCCCATTTTTGAATCAAGTGGGCCCACTTATTGAATCAGGGGGCCCACCAGCTTATTCGAGGGGGCCCCATTTTTGAATCAAGGGGGCCCACTTTTTGAATCAGGGGGCCCACCAGCTTATTCGAGGGGGCCCCCTTTTGAATCAAGAGGGATAGGAACAGTGCCGCGTTTATCATATGGACAAATTGGATACTGCCCAGAGGCCCCCAAATCTTGAAAAATTCGGTAAAATTTTGGTCCCGAAGGGACCAAAAATTTTCAGTAACTTAGCACTTTCCGCCCCATTTTATTTAGCAGGGGGCCCCACATTCATGTCTTTAGGGGCCCCATTTTATTTAGCAGGAGGCCCCACATTCATGTCTGTAGGGTCTGTAGGCTCTAAATTCTTCAAAACTTAAAAAGGCTTTAAAAATTTTGCGCCTGCGGCGCGCTGTTTTACTTTCACTTTTTACATCTCAGTCCTTTGAAATACATAAAATGCTTATGACCCAACACAACTGTGACTTTTTCAACAATTTGAAGCTGGATAGGGATTTTAGTCATTACTTTTGATTTTTCGATTCTTAACCCTTCGTCTAACATTTACTCCGTACACCTTCGGTTGCACACCTGGGTCTGGCCAGACCCCTATTTTTAAATGTAAATTTGATCAACTTAGACATTAAAAATACAATAAGTAAATATCAAAATCGCATTGTTGGTTCATTTTTCAATTTTTAGTTACTTTCAAAACTCAAAAATATTTTGCTTAAGCTCAATATGTCCGTCTGTATGTATGTTCGTCTGCTGTCTGTTGATTCAAAATTAAATTGCTACGTAACGGTAAGACTTAGAAACCTCCGGATTTTTTCTAAATTTTGCTCGTTGCCTAGTAAGTTGAGAACGAAAAAAAAAATTCCGGAAAATCTCCAGAGACGTAGCCAGGGAGGCTTAACATTTTCGGAAAATTACCAAATTTCACCCGAGTGAGTTCAAATTTGGGGATATTGTACATTTTATAAAGCCCACAAATTTTTAAACTACATTCGACCCCTATAATGAACAGATACGAATCTAAGGACCCCTTTTAGTCGTCTATAGACTAAAAATTGGGGTTCTAAGGTATATGGGTATACCCAATTATCGTCTTCTTCTTCATTTTTGCTTAGTTGCCAAGGTTCTTCAGGTTCCTCGAAATCTTCTCCCCCTATATCACCTGCTAATGCAGCTAGAAAAGCAATTGTATTGTGCAATTTGACGGCACGGGATCGGGTATTATAATGAAACTCAATTTCTTCCGCCATATTGTTGTTGATTTGTTGAGATTTAACTTTATTTATTTCGCTATACGTAACAAAATAACGGACCTGTCATGTTGACAATATTTTTTACAAGTAAAATAAACTTCAATTAACATATATACAATATTAAAAGTGTGAAAAGTACGACGGTTTTCTAAAACCAGATTTTTAAAACATAGCTCCACCCGCTTTCCATACTAAATGAATGGGGGTCTGGCCAGACCCAGGTGTGCAACCGAAGGGTATTTTTTTTAAAGCTTGATTTAAGCTTATTTGACAAACTTTTTTTTACTTTTGTTTATGATTAAAAATCGTCAAAAAATATTTTAAGTAGGAAGCTACCCGAGGCCACAAGTCTCTAACTTTTATAGTTTTAGAGATATACGTTATCAAAGTTGCGATGGGCCTGGCCAGACCCAGGTGTTAGACGGAGGGTTAAAGGAGCTTTAAACATGGTTTTCTTATTCTCAATTATTGCATACTCCTAAAAATTTTCGCGCCTGCGGCGGGCCTTTTTAAGAATAAATTCCAAAACCACTCCAAATTTATGTAAATAATTTAAGATACATTTTTGACATATATGGTCTTACAAAAATGTTAGAAAATTTGTGTAGAGGTGGGTGGCCCCGAAATAAAAACGGCCTCGGTAATTCATTTAAAACACGTGACATAATATTTTGTACATAATATTTGTATCAATATAAAAAATTTGCAGGAATATTCTGTACAGAATTTGTATTTATATAAAATTTTTTGTTTATTTATGAATTTAAATTGTAACCCATCTAAAATTTCGGTGAATAACTGAAAAAAACCTATTTGATGTAGAAATTAAATTTTTATTGGGCTAAGGGGGGGGGGGCCCAAATAGGTAAACGCGGCACTCGATAGGAAGGGGGCCCCCGCTCAAGGTTCAGCCCCCCCGGTTTTAAATCCTAGGTACGTCTCTGGGTGGTTGTTCTTGACGAGCCGTGGCATTTTGGAATCCTTGGAGCATAACAAATCTCCTGATACCACTTTCACCCCGCTGAACAACCTCAGGGTCATTCATGTTGGAACACAAAAACACGGGATTCGCCTGCTCCATATAAAGTGGCAAAAAAGTGAAAATTTCCATGCTCTAGGGGTGAGGGGTGATACGCGCCGGGAAAGCAGGAGAAAGCGCCGGAAAAGCATCCCCTTTTAGGTAAGTTTCCTAGCCGACTTACTAACCGGATATTATCTTATATTGCAGATAACAACACGGGAATGACGATGCTACATATCAAAAATTCAGCTTAATCGGATCAATCATATGGAACTTTCATACAACGGGAAAACCCCCTTAATTACCCCCCAGGCAGTTTTTCAGAAAAACCAAAGAGGTTTCACCACCTTTCAGACCATACATGACGACATGCAAAAAACCGCAGGTATCTAGCTCTTGTAGTTTCGGAGCCTTTGCGACTCAGACGTACGGACGGACATTTCGGACACATAAGTCATTTTTCCAAAATTGATGAAAATGCACTAAAAAAACCACACCACTCTTTGATATGGATTATATAAATAAAAAATGTGTTCGCCTGTGCCCCAAACAGACTTTCTTTAATTTTTAGCACATTTTTTAATTGTAAAAATATGAGCTTTTGCTAGCGGCACTGTACGTCCGTCCGTTCGACTGTCCCCAAAAACGATATGGTGATTTTGACCAAATATGGTATATAAAGAGCGCTCCGATCAAAATTGTTACAATTTATTTTTGTTATAAAAGACGCAAGTATGAATATTTCTAAACAACAAGTATGAAGATGTGATTTGTGTTTATTCTTTATTATATTTCGGCTGAACTTTAGGTTTAAATGTTCAAACTCAAAAAGAAGTTCTAACACGGTAGTTTACTGAGGCCAAAAAATCTTGCACAACTGCTTTCGGAGCAATCACTAGTATTTTCCACTGATCTGTTTGAACCCTGGTAAAGTTTTGCTGGTTTTATGTTTTGTTTTTATCTTCTCTCTCACCGAAGTTGAATGGGACGAAAATTCGGGCAATTTGGAGGTCCCCCCTCCCTTGGTAAAATAACTGAAAAGCCTCTCTTTTTAGTCAAGAAAAATGGTCATAAGCTTCTTTGCTCTCGTTTTGATAATTTTTCGCTTTTTCGAGGTCCGGTTCGGAACTTTATGAACTAAATAACTCCCATTTAAGCCATGTGTGTTTTGGGTTGCAAAGGGGGCTTCTGTGTTAACTGGGGGTTTCCTTTCCGGGAGGTTCCCGGTGAAAGAAGTCCCAAACTCCCATTGACAAGCCTCCACGTGGCGCAACCTGGTAACCATTGGCGGGAAACCCCGATGGGCTGATTGTCAGGGTGTGCGCAAGTCAAGGTGTCATGCGACCCGTGCCGAAGACTGAATGGCCATGCGTCAGTTGGTCTCTAACGGAGCCTGATGGAAACCTGGCGCCTCCATCAGTATTAGGGCTGCGGCCCGAGTCCCTCGAAACCAGGTCGGGGGAAGCCTGGTGAGAGGTACCACAAACCCCCTACTCGTGGGGACAAGATGAAGAAAAATGGAGAAAAGCAAACGGAACCAACAACACCAAACCAGGCACCAGTACTGGTACTTCGCGGGCATGACCCCCGCGACTCGGAGCGTGCTCCGAACAGGCGATCCCAGAGCCTGCCCCCAAAAGACCAGAGGCAACGTAAGGAGGCTGCAGAGACTCCCTACACCGACTCTTCTTCTGGGGGACAGGGATCGTCGCTAGGGACAGCTGGGCAGCTGAAGGAATTGGCCTCATCCTCAGTCGATGAGGCTTCTGCGGCCCTAAAAAGCCTCAGCGTCAGCAGCGCCAAGCGGGATCCCAGGGGAGCCAGAGACAAGAAATTGGCCCCTAGGAGGCAGGAGGCCTCCAAGCGAGTGTACAAGAGGCCAGAGCTGCCAAAGATGGGAGGTGCCATGAAGAAGCGCTTCTATCGCTTCAGGAAGCAGGGCCTGTCAGTGAAGGAGGCACTGAAGAAGGCCGAGACTCCTCTTGGCCCGGCGCAGGTACCTCCGGGCACCAGGCCGAACTCCAGACGCCCTCAACCTGGGCGGTACGTTCGGAGCAAGGACAAGGCTCAAGCGGAAAGGAAGGAGGCAACAAAACCTGGCTCCAAGCAAGCCAGTAAGCCTCCTTCGAAACCGCAAAAGCCTGAGGAAGCCCATAAAAAGGAGACTAGTGCTCCATTGGCTTCCTCGTCCAGCAAGCGAGCGAGAGAACCCGCCATCCAGAAGGGAGAGAGCGCAAAGAGGCCACGCACCTCTAACAAGAGGCCCTCCTATAGCGAGGTCGCTGGAGCAGTCAAGGTCGGAATGTTCTATATGGACTTCCCGAAAAGGAAGATCGAGCAAGAAGACCTTGACAAGATCTCCGCAGCGATCAAGAAGGAGATCAGAGACCAGAAAGAGGGCACGGTCAAACCTGCCTTCGTTCAGAGGCCCTACATCAAGGACGGCCTCTTGGTCCTGGTCTGCAGGAACGAGGAGACGGCAGACTGGGTCATGAAATTGACCTGGTCAGGGCTCCAACTCAAAGCTGCGAAGGAAGATGACTTCCCCAACAAATACTCGGTTGTTGGGTACTTTGAGGGTGGAGCCACCGACACGAGCGAGGAAATTCTGGAGATGATCCAAGGCCAGAACGCTGGCATTTCGACTTCAGAATGGCAAGTGATCCAGTGCAGGGACACAAAATCACTTGCCACCCTCACAATCGCAATGGATGCTTCTTCAATGGAGCAGCTCAGGCTAAAGGACTTCTTGCTGGACTTTGGATTTGGTGTGAAAGTGAAACTACACCAAAGAATTAGGAAAGCAGAAGTGATGGATGGAGTGGAAGAAACTCCTGAAGTCGACGCCGAGCTGGGAGTGGGTATCCCCTCCAAACCATGAAGTGCATCCAGATAAATCTTCATAGGGCGAAAGCTGCGTCTTTTGCCCTTCAAAGAAGATTCGTCAATGGATTCCAAGTGGGATTCATCCAGGAACCGTGGACGGTTGAAGACCATATAAAAGGACTTCAAACGAGATCGTGTAAGTTGGTTTATTGTTTGGGGAAAGGGAGGCCGAGAGCTGCCCTTTTACTTGATAACAAGATCACAAGTATCCCCCTTACAGAATTTCTGACATGCGATCTAGCTGCGGTTATGACAAGGATCGGAACGGACAACGGGAAGAAGGACGTCATCTTGGCATCGGCTTACTTCCCCGACGAAGGGAGGAACATACCTCCTCCTGAGGTCAAGAAACTGATCCGATTCTCTAGACAGAAGTCAATCCCCCTGATCATCGGGTGCGATGCGAATGCCAGGCATCAGCAGTGGGGGAATACCGACTCGAGAGGTCGAGGTGAGTGGCTTCTGGAATATGTCATTAGGAACGATCTTGTGGTTGAGAACCGGGGGCGCGTACCGACATACAGGCACGAGGGGCTTGATAGGGAGAGCATTATAGATCTCACAATATCAAGCCTGTGCCTGGGGGGCGTGGTGAAGGACTGGCATGTGTCCTTGGAGCCTTCACTATCGGACCATGGATACATCTGCTTTGATGTTGACTCAGAGACAGGGGTGGGTGGCGACCACAGGTACCCCAGACGCACGGACTGGGAGCAATACAGAGCAGGCCTCGTGGGGAGGCTGGCTGGAGTCGACATCAGGGTGGAGAGTGCTATGGATCTTGAAGAGCTCAGTTTTCGGGTGAATCGCGCGATATTGGATTCATACCACGCAGCTTGCCCGATCAAGAAGGGATCCGGGGCCAAACGGGTTCCTTGGTGGTCGGATAGGCTGAGTAGGTTGAAGGGTGAGACGCGGAGACTCTTTAACAAATCCAAGAGGAGCGACGAGGAGCGGAGGAAGTACCTCGCCGCTCTGACGGAATACAATAAAGAGATCAGGAAGGCGAAGAGGGCCAGTTTCAGGAGGTTTGCGGGGGAGATCGACGATCTTCCTATGGCTGCCAGACTGAAGAAGGCCCTCAGCAAGGACCACACGAATGGGATCGGGACGCTGAGAAGACCCGACGGCAGCAGGACAGAGGATCAAGGTAAGACTCTTGAGCTACTAATGTGTACTCATTTTCCAGAGAGCCTCCTCCTGGACAGTTCGAACTCCGAGGGCGTGGAAGACACTCGCGTCACACGGAGGCACAGAGAACTGTGGAAGCAAACCAGTGTGATGATCAACTACCAGAAGGTGAAATGGGCTTTGGATTCGATGGAGCCCTACAAATCTCCTGGTAGGGATGGCATTAGGGCAGTCTTCCTGCAGAAGGGGCAAGATCTGTTGATACCTCATCTGGTTCGACTCTTTAGGTGGAGCTACGCCTTGAGCTACCTACCAACTGAGTGGAGGAAGGTGAGGGTGGTCTTCATCCCGAAGGCTGGAGGAAGGGATGAGGAGCTGCCGAAATCCTACAGACCTATCAGTCTGACTTCGGTGATCCTGAAGGCAATGGAGAAGCTCATAGATCTGCACGTGAAGACGGGAGTCCTCGTTGAGAGGCCATTTCATCGGGGTCAATTTGCCTACCAGCCAGGGAAATCTACAATCGATGCACTACATCAGGTGGTGAAACGAGTGGAGAATGCCTTGGAGCATAAGGAAGTGGCTCTGGCAGCATTCATCGACATCGAAGGCGCATTCGATAATGCCGACTTTGGCTCAATAAGGACCTCTTCAATAGAAAGAGGACTAGAGCCGATATTGGTCGAGTGGATGTCGAAGATGCTGGAGTGCAGGAGAATTACCTCCGACTTGGGAGGCGAGGAGGTGACGATAGTTGCCACGAGGGGATGCCCGCAAGGGGGAGTGTTGTCCCCTCTCATGTGGTCACTAGTCATTGATGGGCTCCTGCGGATTTTGGACCAGAACCACCTGGAAGTTGTCGGATACGCAGACGACCTGATGATCATGGTCAGGGGCAAACATGAAGAGAAGATATCGGATCGGATGCAACTGGCCATGGATCTGACCTCTGATTGGTGCAGCGGCAAAGGACTTGGTGTGAATCCAGCCAAGACCACTCTGGTGCCTTTTACGAGGAGGAAAAGAGGGGGCTTGAGAGAACCCCTCTTGAATGGGGTTCGAGTGGGATTCTCCACCGAGGTTAGATATTTGGGAGTTATCCTAGATGACAAATTGACGTGGAGAAGCCATTTTGACAACCTCACAACCAACGCAACTAGGGCACTGATGGCGTGCTCAAGGTTGGTGGGCAGGAATTGGGGCATGAAACCCAAGATGATGAAGTGGATTTTCACATCGATCGTTAGGCCGAAGATGACTCATTCATCTTTTGTGTGGTGGCCGAGGGTCGAGGTGGATATAGCCCAAACCGCACTGTCAAAAGTTCAGCGCATGGCATCCCTGGCCATCACAGGATGTCGGAGGAGCACTCCTTCTATAGCCCTGGACACACTGCTGGAGATGCCACCTCTCCACGTCCAAGTGGTGAAAGAAGCAGCTCTTACTGCGTATAGACTTCTCGCTCATTTGAACCTGAGGCCTGGAGACCTCAGAGGTCATTTGAAAATATACGAGAAGTTTCCGAACATGACAGGCATGAAAGCAGTGTCAGACGTGGGCGTCAGAGAACTGACGTTCGAGAAGAAGTTTGACACAGTCTTTCCTGAGAGGGCAGGATGGCAGCAAGGAATTTGCACTGGAGGATCACCACCGGATGGAGAGGACATATTTTTCTTCACCGATGGGTCCAGGAAGGACGGGAGGACAGGAGCTGGCGTGTATGGCCCTGGATATAGACTCCAAATCCCCATGGGGACCACGGCAACTGTCTTTCAGGCAGAGGTACTTGCAATACTTGAATGTGCAAGAAGGTGCCTGGTGAGAAGAGACCTGAGGCGGAAGCACTTGGTGATAGCATCAGATAGCCAAGCAGCGTTGAGAGCCCTAGATGCCTCGACAATCAGGTCCAGACTCGTTCTGGAATGTCGAAGGACTCTGGATGCGCTAGGAGGGATGTCCAGGCTGACGCTGATGTGGGTGCCGGGACACGAGGGAGTACTTGGGAATGAAGCAGCCGACATGTTGGCAAAGGGGGGTTCGGGGAAGGACTTTGTCGGCCCTGAACCCTTCTGTGGCTTCAGCCTGGGTTGTTTCAGGAGGGAGATGGACAGATGGGAGGGGAAGTGCATGGAAAAGTACTTCTACGGTCTGTCAATCGACTCCCACTCGAGGAACTTCCTCTGGGCAGGTGAGAAGAGAGCTAAAGAGGCACTCGGACTGAACAGATCCGAACTTAGACTCTTGGTTGGCATTCTCACCGGGCACTGCGGATTGGGGGCCCATGAGACCGGCCGTATCGGCCGACCCGGGGACCCCATGTGCAGGTTTTGCGGTAAGGGCGGGGAAACCCCGGTTCACATTCTATGTGAATGTGAACCGAAGATGAGGGCCAGATGGAACTTGTTGGGAAGGGGATTCCCCACCTTGTTTGACATTAGACAGATGAGCTTCCGCCTGATCTTGGACTTCTTTGCGAGACTTGGTCTAGGAACCATCTGCTCATGAACAATGAATGGGTTTTTCACAAAAGATCTTCCAGGTCGAAGTGAAGAAGGGAGAGGTACATGTCTTATTGTGCGTCTCTCTTCAACCCACACACAGAAAAAAAAAAACTACAACTTTGGAAAGCTGTTTAACGACATGACGCCATCAGTGAAGAAAGGAGTCGAAACCAGGATTCGTGAAATTGTTTTGAACGGAAAAACCAAGAGCCTCTACATCAAAACTGCGTCAATCAATCGAGAAATTGAGTCGGATCTTCGTGATTTATCAACATTTCTACCACCTGACGTCATGAACCAGTTCATTGAAACCTTTCAAGCCGCTTATTCGTCGAAGTCTAGCTGGATCCGTAAGGTACTGAGTGAGAAGTTTGAGACGATTAAGGCCAAGAGGTATCACGAATACGAGGTAAAAAACAAGTTTCCAGACAAATGGTTCCGCAACCTTTCATCCGTCGAGGTTCCTTCAAACGTGGCTCGAGTTTTGTCCCTGGGTGAGAAGTTTGCTCCACCATCTCAGCTGACTGACGATCTGAACGTTGACATAATCGCCAACGTTGAAGCTTCAGTTTACAACCTTCCTTTCCAAGTTAAAACTCAGGTTCGGAACAAGCTAGCAAACATTCTCATGAACGCCCAAAGTGTCCCGCCCAAAAGTTCTCTTGAGGATAGATTTCTGATAAAAGACATCAAAGAAGCCAAACATTTCCTATCAACGCACCCAGAACTCATTGTAGCTCGAGCAGATAAAGGAAATATAACCGTTGTGGCGAACAGAGAAGATTACTCTAACAAAATTCTTGAGCTTTTGTCAGACGAGAGAACTTACGTGAAAATCCCTGACCGTGACGATTTAACACTCACAGTCCAGAATCGAATAAATAAGTACATTTCGAACATCAAGAAAGCAGAATACGTCACAAAAAGCCAGGCGTCGCGTTTGTTTACATACAACTTTGTACTTGGGAAACTGTACGGGCTGTACAAAGTACATAAAGAGAACATCCCTATACGCCCGATCGTGTCCTGCACCAACACTGCGATCTATCAATTGGCTAGATTTTTCAATGACATCTTGCAAAATGTTATTGGAAAAACAGATAGGTCTGTAAAAAACTCCTTGGATTTTAAGGATTCGTTGAGAGACTGTAGAGTTCCCCGGAATTATTTTATGATGTCGCTGGATGTGAAAAGTCTTTTCACTAATATCCCAAAAGAATTGGTCCTAGAGGTCATCAAGATTAAATGGACAACTATTTCGGGTTTCACGACGTTACCTTTGGGAGCATTTATCGAAGGTATTGAATTGATTTTTGATAATCTGTTTTTCACGTTCGAGGGCCACACTTATCAGCAAATATTTGGGACTCCTATGGGTGCTCCAAATTCTCCCCCAATGGCTGATTTAGTCATGGAGTATTTGGAGGAACTTGTTTTAAAAGAGTTGCGAGACCAGAAAATCGAACTAAGACACTATAAGCGCTATGTGGACGACACCTTTTGCATAGTGAATCTCCGTCATGTTGAGAAAGTTCTGTCCGTCTTCAACAACCAACATGCTCGGATACAATTCACTCATGAATTGGAAGAAAGTGGCTCGCTACCGTTTCTGGACGTGAATGTGCGGAGAGGATTTGAAGGGAATTTGGAGTTTCAGTGGTACACTAAGGAGACTTGGAGTTCAAGATACATGAATTTTAAATCAGAGCTTCCACTGAGCTACAAATGTTACACAGTTTCCCTACTCACGAGGAAAATTTTCGAACTTTCTGACGAAAAGTTCTGGGAAAATGATTTCCGAAAAGTGAAAACTGCCTTGAAGGAAAACGGTTACCCTCTTCCCTTCATCGAACAGGAGATCGAAGCTACCCTCCGAAAACTTCAAAGTCCTCAGACTGAAGACCGAGAAGCCTCCGATGACGTCACCAGTTTCATCTCTATTCCGTACGTCCCGAAAGTTTTCACTCGAGTGAAAAAGGTCCTTGCAGAGCATAAAATTAAAACTGTTGGGCGTGCTGCAAGGAAAACAAACTTGTTTTCGAAACTTAAAGACCCTGTTCAGAAACGCTTTCAGTCCTGTGTTTGCTACCAAATTATCTGCGAATGCGGGAAGACGTACATCGGTCAAACCAGACAACATTTCGAAGCTCGTTTCAAGCAGCACGCCACCAAAGGACCTGAGAACTCGTCACTTTCTGCCCACATCACTACTGAGAATTGCAGCATCGACTTCGAAAAAGCTCGTATTATTTGTACGGAGCGCAACACCAGAGTCCGCGAAGTTAAAGAGGCGATCCCATCGACCTTCGAAAAAAATTAAAATAAAATCGCCGATTTTATTTTAATTTTTTTTCGAAGGTCGATGGGCGATCCTGATTAAGAGAAGTCAGTACTCTCTGACTTCTCTTAACAACACACGCAAAAAAAACTTTTTTTTGCTCAAAATTCAAGGGAAACAGTAGTTTTGACAAAAATCTACTCCAAAAAGCATGGCGTTTGTTTTTCGGGACACCGTATTTTGACCCAATTTTTGAAGTGCCTCAAAAATTCTTTGGGAAAATTCAAAAAAAAAATTTTTTTGCGTGTGTTTGTTCTGAACCGCCTTGACGATGAATTTGGTTACCAAACAACACACGCAAAAAAAAACTTTTTTTTGCTCAAAATTCAAGGGAAACAGTAGTTTTGACAAAAATCTACTCCAAAAAGCATGGCGTTTGTTTTTTGGGACACCGTATTTTGACCCAATTTTTGAGGTGCCTCAAAAATTCTTTGGGAAAATTCAAAAAAAAAATTTTTTTGCGTGTGTTTGTTCTGAACCGCCTTGACGATGAATTTGGTTACCAAACAACACACGCAAAAAAAACTTTTTTTTGCTCAAAATTCAAGGGAAACAGTAGTTTTGACAAAAATCTACTCCAAAAAGCATGGCGTTTGTTTTTTGGGACACCGTATTTTGACCCAATTTTTGAGGTGCCTCAAAAATTCTTTGGGAAAATTAACAAAAAAAAATTTTTTTTACGTGTGTTTGTTCTGAACCGCCTTGACGATGAATTTGGTTATTAAACAACACACGCAAAAAAAAACTTTTTTTTGCTCAAAATTCAAGGGAAACAGTAGTTTTGGCAAAAATCTACTGCAAAAAGCATGGCGTTTGATTTTCGGGACACCGTATTTGACCCAATTTTTGGGGTGCATCCAAAATTCTTTAAGAAAATTTAAAAAAAAAAAAATTTTTACGTATGTTTGTTCTGAACCGCCTTGACGATGAATTTGGTTACCAAACAACACACGCAAAAAAATTTTTTTGCTTAAGTTTCAAGGGGGTTCCTCACTTTGAATTTTCCCAAAACCATCTAGTCATCCCTAGCTTTTATTCCCCGGCTCACCTTTAGTTTACCACTTCATAAAACGGCTCACCGATTTCATCCTCAGGCTCACCTTTGACTCACCAATTTCATTCCCCGGCTCGCCAATTTTATTCCGCGGCTCACCTTTGGCTCACCAATTTTATTCCGCGGCCCTCCAAATTTTTTCCGCGGCCCACCAATTTTTTTCCCCGGCTCACCAATTTTATTCCGCGGCTCACCAATTTTATTCCCGGGTTCACCATTGGTTTACCAATTTAGACCACTGGCACGTCCTTCTCCTTCCACAGTCTACTTCGAACTGATGTTTTTCTTGCGCTTCTCTTCCTAATATAGGATGTTTCTCTCTTATTTCTCTTGAAGCATAATTTCGATCGAAATAAAATTTTCTAGATGTTATTTCTCTAAAATATCGAATCAAATACTCGCATGAAATTGACAGCGATCGGAATTATACTACGATCGATTTTTGTTTCGTTCGAAATTTTACTTTGATCGAATTTTATTTCAATCGGAATTGAAATAATCGACTTAAAGAGAAATATAAGAGAAATTGTCATTTAAAAGAGTGGCTCACCAATTTAAGGCCAGGGTGAAATTGATTTCAGGAACAATTCTTGAATTTTTCTATTTTCTCATTTAGGGCTTCCCGGAGGCTGGAAATGATTCTAAATCATTCTCCTGCTTCCCAAAACATTACCCCAGTACTTTGAATGACTCAAATCGGTCCAGAAATAGCTGATTTAGGTCATTTTCTCCTGCCAGTCGCCAACCTGTCGCCAATAGAAATGCATTCATTCAAAAGGTTATCAAGTTTCAGAAACTGAACGCACAGACATGATTGAGGGCTTTTTGGATTCCTAATTAAATTTCAAAGGGCTTAACGGAGCTTTTTTTTCGATTTTCAGTCTGTGAAAATTATATAAAATAAGAACAGAAGCCTCCATTGTCAACCCTTCCGAAAAAAGGCTCACAACTTCACTTGTGGGCCATAAATCGAAAAAAAGGCTCCGTTACACCCTTTAAAATTTAATTACGAATCCAAAAAGCCCTCAATCATGTCTGTGCGTTTAGTTTCTGAAACTTTTTAACCTTTTGAATGAAAAAAGGAGAAAATGACCTAAATCAGCTATTTCTGGACCGATTTGAGTCATTCAAAGTACTGGGGTAATGTTTTGGGAAGCAGGAGAATGATTTAGAATCATTTTCAGCCTCCGGGAAGCCCTAATTGAGGAAATAGAAAAATTCGCGAATTGTTCCTGCAAAATTTGAATTCATGTCATAGGGTGCCTTGGGATTCAATTTCACCCTGGCCTTAAGTCCACGGCCCTCCTTTGGCTTACCAATTGAATTCCGCGGCTCACCCTTGGCTCACCAATTTTGTTCCGCGGCTCACACTTGGCTAACTAATTTTATTCCCGGGTTCACCATGGGCTTACCCTTGGGTCACCAATTTTATTCCCGGGGTCACCATTGGCTCACCCTTGGGTCACCAATTTTATTCCCGGGCTCACCCTTGGCTCACCAATTTTATTCCCGGGTTCATCATTGGCTCACCCTTGGCAAACCAATTTTATTCCCGGGGTCACCATTGGCTCACCCTTGGATCACCAATTTTATTCCCGGGTTCACCATTGGCTCACCCTTGGGTCACCAATTTTATTCCCGGGGTCACCATTGGCTCACCCTTGGGTCACCAATTTTATTCCCGGGGTCACCATTGGCTCACCCTTGGGTCACCAATTTCTTTCCGGGGTCACCATTGGCTCACCCTAGGGTCACCAATTTAATTCTCGGGGTCACCATTGGCTCACCAATTTTATTCCCGGGCTCACCCTTGGCTCACCAATTTTATTCCCGGGGTCACCATTGGCTCAACCTTGGGTCACCAATTTTATTCCCGGGCTCACCCTTGGCTCACCAATTTTATTCCCGTTGTGCCACCCTTGGCTCACCAATTTTATTCCCGGGGTCACCATTGGCTCACCACTGGGTCACCACTTGGACCAATTTACGCCACTGGCACGTCCTTCTCCTTTTACAGCCTGCATCGAACTGATGTTTTTCTTGCGGTCCTCTTCTTTATGTAGACTGTTTCTCTCTCATTTCTCTTGAAGTATAATTTCGATCGAAATGAAATTTTTTCGATCTTATTTCTCTCAAATACCGAATCAAATACTCGAAAGAATTTGACAGCGATCGGAATCATACTACGATCGAATTTTATTTCAATTGAAATTATACTTCAAGAGAAATGAGAGAGAAGTCATCATTTCAATGAGCACCACTCCTTGATATGTTTTTGTAAATAAAAAATGTGCTCGCCTGTGCCCCGAACAGGCTTTCTTTAATTTTTTTGCTTTCCTCACTTGTTCCTCACTTTGAATTTTCCTAAAAGCATCTAGTCACCCCTAGCTTATATTCCCCGGTTTACCTTTAGTTTACCACTTCATAAAATGGCTCACCAATTTCATCCTCGGGCTCACCTTTGACTCACCAAATTTATTCCCCAGCTCACCTTTGGCTAACCAATTTCATTCCCCGTCTCACAAATTTCACTCCACGGCTCACCACATGGGCCAATTTAGGCCCCTTGCCCGTCCTTCTCCTTCAACAGCCTACATCGAACTGATGTTTTTCTTACGCTCCTCTTACTAAAGTAGACTGCTTCTCCCTCATTTCCCTCATTTCGATCGATATAAAATTTTCTCGATCTTATTTCTCTCAAATACCAAATCAAATACTCGAGAGGTTTTTATTTCGATCGAAATTATACTTTGATCGAATTTTATTTCAATGGAAATTATACTTCAAGACACATGAGAGAAGTCATCATTTCAAAGAGCACCACTCCTTGATAAGTATTTATAAAAAATCCTTATCAAGCGGGGCACGGCTCGCCTGTGCCCCGAACACGCTTTCTTTAATTTTTTTCTCTTATTAACATTAGCTCCCATATCAAAATATAGAAATTCCAGAAAATCATATGGGAGGCTGCTGTGGCTCTCAGGATGGTCGCAGCGAGCTCTCTAACCAAAATTATAGGTCGAAACGTGCCTCAATTGAGAACTTTAATTTTCAAAAACCTGTATCTACGCTTTCACTTCACCGATTGACCTCACTGTATTTTTAAAAAAACGTCTTAATTCAGTTCCTTTCCAAATAAAAACAGGTTTTTGAGCTGCAACTAGTCATTTAGGCGTGAAAAATCAAAAACTGAAAAACTTTAGCTCCCTCTGGCGGAGCTCAGGTAGAACATAAAAAAAATTCCTTGAAAACTTTTTCTAGATTTTTTTCCCCCTTTCGAATGATGCAAAGTTTTCTAGGTTCAGTGGTTTTTGAGAAAAATGTAGCCCGAAATCACGAAAACCGATTTTCAAAAGTCATGGCTACCGTAAAATTTTACGGACAATTTTTTCAGAAAAAAATCGAAAAAAAATAGAAGGAGCACCCGGAGATAGGGTTTTCCCTGACAAAGTGACCTTTATTTTTCACGGGCTATCTGGAAAAAATATAATATCCGTAGGTCCGGAGGGAATTAGTGGAGAACGGGCCTATATGATAGGCCTCCAGGGGAACTTTACCTGGACTCGAAAACCTGGACTCGAAAGGTAGGTCGGTCCCGTCTAGGAGAGTTTGCGCAACTTTCAAGCCATCATTTGCATTTCTACGTGCCCTGGAAGCTGAGATCAAACGCAAGAATGCCACCCCATAACATTTGCTACTACTCTTTAAAAAATAAGAAAAAATTTGAACTACATTATGAATAAGGTTTGAGGCCCAAAACGTCGAAAAAAAAATTTCATGAAATACTAAGCCCACCTACCCCATCAGCTATACTAATATGGCCCCCCTTCCCAGAAGCTTATGGTAAAAATTCAAATGAGCACTTTTTGAAAGCCCACAAGTGTTCTCTTTCTTGTGGTTATTCAGTTGGTACGCACAAAAATCCCATTCCGAAGATCTGGGGCTTCAAATGGGTCAAGGTCTGAAAATGATGTAAAAACTACCACCGTTCCTGCAACCTTTAAAAGCTATCTCCTCCTCAGATATATGTACATACATCGGAGAAATATGGTTGAGCACTTTTTGTGGCTAAAATCAAATAGAGCGTTTTTAGTGCATTTTCATCAATTTTGAAAAAAAAATGCACTAACATACATATGTATGTGTCCGATACGTCTGTCTGTCCGTCTGCCCGTCCGTCCGTCTGAGTCGCAAAGGCTCCGAAACTACAAGAGCTAGAGACCTGCGGTTTTTTTGCATGTTGTCAGGTATGGTCTGGAGGGTGGTACCACTTTGGTTTTTCCGAAAAACTGCCTGGGGGGTAATTAAGGGGGTTTTCCCGTTGTATGAAAGTTCCATATACTTTGTCCGATTGAGCTGAATTTCGGATATGTTATATATTGCGTCAAATCTAGCAAATCATAGAACACATGTTTGCCCCTGTCACTTAAGGGGGTGGGGTGAGAGGCCTCAAAAGGGGGGAAAAATCTAGTTGCTCTGATTGAGCTGAAATTCAGAATGGTCATGTAAAATGACAAAATAAGCAACTTTTGTTTTGGATAAAATAACGGACTCTGGGCGTCAATAAGTGGCCACCCAAGACTTTCCTTTGCGAACAGAAGGCCAAAATCTCAAACTCAACCGATTGAGCTGAAACTTTGGCAAATGTTAGATGGCATTAAATCTAGCAAAAAACAGTTCCACAGTAAGTCTCTATGACTTCAGGGTGAGGAGCTGAGAGCTCCCAAAGTTTGTATGAGGTGAAAATTTTGTAACTCCAATCGAACTGAAACTCGGGCAAATGTTAAATGACACTAAATTTAGCAAAATATCTTCCTACATTAAGACTCTATGACCTATGAGATCGCAGTCAGGGGTCCAATAAGTTTCTGCAGTGACGGAATTCGGGACAAAATATTTCCTCTTTGACTCAACTTTTGCAACAAAGCGAATCGAAAATGCACTCATAGTATTTTACAGCATATACTATTTCACAATTCCGCGGCCGCTGAATTGTGAAGAATTGTGGAGAAATCGGTCCCCGAAGCACAAAAACGACTAAGGTTACTTCAAGAAATACGTTCCAAGAGATTTTGGTCCGAAAAAGCGCGAATTGAGGAAAAAGAATTTTGTCGAGAAAATGATCCTGGAAGCCTAAGATTTCAAGGAAAAATTATTTAAATACTTAAATCGGACCTCTGACCTCAAGAAAGTTTGTAACCTGAAGAAGAAAGAAGATTCCTCTAAAAATTCAACATCATTTTTGTGTTTATTTGTTTGACTCTCTGTACAGAATAGTATTTTTGCGGCTCACAGTAATCCCATTCGAGCCGTTAAAACGCACCCCATTAAATAATGCAGGCAATGGCGTGGCTTCCGACAATATATTCGTAGTTCCTTAAATTAATCTACACTAGCTGCTCCTTACTACTGGCCGACAGCTCCATTAACCGCCAGGCGGACTTGGGGTTAAGCTCGTTCGGGTCTCGACACAGAACCCACACGTAATTCACTCGCATAACCTTCTCCGGGTCACCCTCCACAATGGCGTTCTTGGAGTCCCGCACGCACATGATCTGCTGTGCCTGGAAAGTCACCACGAGCACTGGCCCCTGCTCCATCACTTTCCCCATCGCTAAGTCCACTCCCTCGATGTCGAGGACTTTGGAATCGAGGTAATAGCCCACCTTCTTGGCGGCCTGGATGGGTGTCGCAATCACGTTGTAAGTGCTCTCGAAGCACCAGTCCTTGAGGACCTCGAGGTCACCCCGGATCATGGCCTCGAGGATGTTTGGGATGATGTCATTCTCGCAGTCCCTCAGGAACTGCTTGGCGCCGAAATCGGGGTCAATCTTACAGATCTCGGTCAGTGTCTCCGAGAGCTCCGTCCTCGAGAAGAGACCCCCGAACATATCTGTGATCTTGTCTGTGAGGAGTCTCGAGGCCCGGATCGCCGGGTTCTCGCTCTCGTCGTACTGCATCTTCCAGCTCAGTACCTTGTTCACGTACTGGTTGTTGTTCTTAAAGTTCTCCCACGACTGATAGAACTTGGAATCCTTGTGCAGCTCCATTCCCAGGGCCTCGGTGTTGGCTTCGAATACCCGCTCCGCCTGACTGAAGGCCACCTCGACACGCTTTCGGAGCTTCTTGGGCGCCTGATACACTCGTGCCTGGATGCCTTTGTCCTCGATCTCCTGCCGTACCACCTTGGCTGCCTCCGAGACGCCTTTGAACGCCCCCGTTTGGCCCAGAGCCTGCCCTTTTTCCGCGATCTGCTCGGCGGCAGTCCTCGCCTGCTTCGTGATGTCCTCCGTGACCTGGGCTGCCTTCTTTGCTATGTCTGTCTTGCTCACTTCGTCAAACACGTCCTCAAACTTGTCTTTAACCGTGCCCAGTCTCTCTCGCAAGACCTCACTGCTTTTCGAAGCTTCGGCCTCTACCGTGTTAAACTTCTGCCGGGCCGCCTTGAGGGCGTCAGACTCCTCCAGCTTCTGAGCCTCCTCTCGAAACTTCTTGAGATTGTCCTTCATTTCCTTGTTTTTGTCCATCTCCGACTTGATGTTCTCGATTACCTGGGAGAAGAAACCGGGACGACGAGCTGAATACCACTGAACAGAAGGGGAGTCCAGTGGCCAGCCCTGACAGAGCAAGGCAGAACGGTTGGCCGATACGGGGGCCTTCCATCTCGAAGTCACGGCAAACAAACCTCGTCTCAGGACCAAGTGTTGCTGCAAAAGATAAGAAAATGTGAGTCGCCTGTGACGCAATCGAGATTTGGGGGTGGTGATTTAGGACCCCCTGAGGTTGCGCCTCCTTTCCAGCAACTTGAGTAACCTGTAGCGATACCTACCATTTTCACGGCTGGTGCGGGCTCGAGATTTGTTTTAGACTCTGTTTACACCAAGAAAGTCTGAAAATGTGGGAAAACTGGATTTTGGCGTGTGGGTTTGTTTACATTTTTGACAGTTTCTCCTCTCCCTCTCTCGCGCCATCTCTTTCACTCATTGTTTACGTTTTTTGCAGCGTTCGCACAGTTTTCTTCAATTTCCGCCACTTTTCAGGCGAATAAGTGTAACCTTCGTAGCTTGAAACAAAATTTAAGTGCCCAATCATATAGGAGATAAAGTGCTATCATGCTTTAAAATGACGTCGTTGAAGCAAAACGAGATATTCAAGTTGTCGTCCCTCATCAAAAATGTCCCAGTGAAGTGTTCAGCAGCCACGGAGGCCAATGACAGCCAAATCCTTTGTTTCGTGCTTTCAAATGACGACCTCTTCTTTCGCTACTGTACGCGTGTGGGAGAAGTAATCGTGAAAACCGTGAAATTCTTCAGCGAAACCAGCAAGAGGGTGCAAGATGTGTGCTTCGACACCGAGACGGGTGCCTGGCTGCTGGTGCTCTGTCACGACAACACCCTTCACATTGTTCCTGCAGTATACATCTGTGATAAGTCGGCCAAGTTTAAGTTGATTTTCTCGGCGCAGGAGATTTCTTCGTTCGTGATCCCCTTCAGTCCCCCCCACGAGTGTCCGAACGCCCAAACCTGCCCCAACAACCTCGACCTGGGCCTCGCGAGTCCCGCCAGTGTCGCGGATCTCGACAAGTTCAGCACCACTCGGACATTTCTCCCATCCAGTGGCAAAGGGAGGGGCGAGGGCATTGCTCCCAACAGTTTCTACAACCAGTTTTACTGTGAGCCGGGGCTCCCAACGCCCGCCGACGCCCAGAACAACAATAACAACGGCCCTGAGAGCAACCAGGGAAGCCTGAGCGTTAATTTGGAGACGGCTGGGAGCTCCGTGGGGTCCACTCCAATGGACAGCGAGATGTTTTCGTCATCGAGTGCGAGTAGTCCGAGTGCAGTTTGCCCATTTCCGACTAGCATCGCGTGGTGGCAGACGCTCTCGGGCCACTACCGTGGCATCATAGGCTACAGCGACGGGACCGTTTGCGTGGTGGCTCTGACTCTGAACTGCCCGTTCATCGGGAGCACCTCAGTGGAGCGTGGGAGCATCGAAAAGCTGGTTGTATGTCGCGACAACAATGCCGACACGATCACCTTGATGATCAACACGGGCTGCAAGGAGCAGTGGAAGCTGCTGCTGGAACAAAAGTCCATGGGATACACGTTCCCGGGAGAGTTTGTGCCAGTCCAGAAGGAGAGCGAGGATAAGACGAAGGAGACAGGGGACGACAACTGGCAGTTTGTAATGAACCTGAGTGATAGGAAGGGAGCTGAGGAGGAGGAAGAAGAGGACTTTGAGAAGATCCAGATCGAGGGAGGAGCCGAGGTGCGCGATGACGGAATGTACAGCAAGCTGATCCCGGCGGCCAAGGCCCGGCTCTTTGCTCTGAGGGACATGGGAGCTAAGAAGATCGGCACTCTGAAGCTGAAGCTCGCTGAGAGTCGGTTCAAGGCGAAAGAAAGAGGTAAGTTTTGAACAGTAATTCTGATGTGGTCAAAAATGTCTTTTTTTCATTATATTCTGCAGAAAAACTGAAAGAGCAGTCGGCGTCACTGGCACTCATGGAGGCACCAGGAATCATCCCCGAGATCCTCACGACCCCCGCTGGGCCTTTCTTTATTGTCCAAAAGACGTCGAGCGACCAGAAGCACCTCCTCAGCGCCCTCCACAGCTACTCCGACACGCTCTCGGTGCATACGATGGACATCAGTCTGATCCCGATATTTCTGTACAAGCTGCCTCCCAACTGCCGTAGCCTACTCCTCACGGAAAATGTCATTTACGTCGTGCAGACCCAGCTAGAAGACGCAGAGACGCCCATGAATGCCGAGGAAAATACCAGGAAATCCACGCAGGGCAGCATTGATGTAGAGCATGTGATATCGAGTCAATCAAGTCATGGTGACGAGACCGAAAATAGCAGCAGCTTCAGTCTCTTCAACGCTTTCGGTGTAGTGAGCCGCACGATGGCCATCACGAAGCTCGGAGATGACTGCGAGTTCAATGAGCGAGCTCTCGTGGCGGCGTTCCGGCTCACGGACGAGCAGATAATCGGGATCCACAAGCTGCTGGTGCCGGAGGAGATGGCAGCAGACGAGCCTACGACGGTGCAAGACGACTCCCTCAACACGCAGCCGCCCGAGACCATCGTCAGCAACTACTTCAACTTACGCTCGGACCTCAAAAAGCAGGTCTTCGCAACCCCCTTCGGCGCCAGCGACGCCTGCGTCCTCCAAAACCAGTTCCCTCGCATCACCTTCGAACCGTGCTGCATCGTTACGGATCGCAACGTGTACTGCATCGAGCTCACAGAAATGCCTCACGTAATTTTTCTGAGATTTGTTGACGCTACGAACTGGGCAGCTTGTGAGGATTTTTGCAAGATCTTCAACTTGAGCTTGCCCCAGTGCATCGAGTTTGCTGGAGACGTGCTGCTGAAGAAGAAGAAGGTCACGCAGGCACTCTTCACCTACAACATTGCACGTATTCCCCCCATCAAGACGGCCCTCAAGCTGGCCATGTTCAGCGAAGTCAACGCACTCATGCATCTGTGCGCGATGGCCATCAAGAGCACCTACTTGCTAGCCAGCAAATTCGCAATGCACCCGAACATCCGCTATCTCGTGGACTCGGCGCACCTACGCCATCTCAATTACGACTCCCTCGTTAAGGTGAGCAGCCTGTACCAAGTCTTAGGGTTAGTTTTAGATAGTAGAGTGGATTCCAAAGGGGAAAAAATGTTCCTAAAAAATATTAGATTCTATTTTGAACTATTTTAAACTTCTTTTCAGAACCAAAACAAGTCGGCCTTGAAGGCGGTGAATGCAGGGAAGCTCTGCAGTGACTTCATGTACGACGTCGACGAGGTCTTCTCGGACCTGCAGATGTCTAATTCCTCCCAATTTCATCTCTCAAACCTCCTCTTTCTAACCCTCACCGAGCGCTGCATCCGAGACAAGAACTACATGCCTCTTTGGTTAGTCTCCCAGAATGTTCCCCTCTCTAGTCTAACCCTTCTCTCCTTCTTTAGGAACTTCATCGTCACCAACACGAAGTTCCACACAAGTCTCTCGAGCGTCGTGCTTTCCCAGAGTGGCCTCTATTCCACAGCAGTACTACTAGCAATGATCCGAGGAGCCTGTTTGGACGTCTTCAGCTGCCTGGTGGGGGCCGCAGAACAGGTTCTCATTATCGGGGGACAGGAGTGGAACGTTTTCATGTGCAACATCAGCGAGGAGATGTTCTGCGAATGTATAATTTACCTCCAGGATTACGCTATGGAGTACTTCGACGTCATTCGAAAGCACATCAACTCCATGAGCCTGAAGAACCTGGAGCGTCTAGAGCGGCAGCTGAATCCTTATCAGGCCGTGTTCCGGCCCGTAATGTCGAAAATGCTGACATGCCGGGATGGAGGAGGTGGCAGTGATGAGGGGGAGAAGCGCTTCATGGAGTACTGCCGGCACTTTATCGAGACTTACATCATCATTTTAATGCAAACGCAAGCTTTAAAACTACAGAGTGATAACTTTTTGAGCGCCCTGAACCTCTTCCGGGTGCAATACAAGAACAGGGAAGTGGACTGGTTCGCGGGCCGGAACCAGATCTCAACGGGTTTCTCGCACGCGGCATACGTCACCAACGGAAGTGTCTTTATCTGGGGCAGCAACGGAGTCAGCTGTGCCCTCAGTAGGAACCTCATTGCCTCGGAAAGCGCCGAGAATACTTCGTGCTTGCCCACCTGCCTTGACTTTTTCAAGGAGCTCGACATCAAGGTATTCAGCGCGCACTGTGGAAAGTCCCACACCATCTTTCTGACAAACAATGGGGTGAGTTAGGTATGAAGAAAAATTAACCTCTGTGGTCTAACGAGTGTGCTTTCAGGTCTACGGAATGGGAGCGAATCAGCAGGGTCAGCTGGGAGTCGGACCACTGTTCTCCCAGGCACTTCAACCGCAGATCCTTAGGGTCTTCGACGGGAAGAGTATTAAGCAGATTTGCGTGGGTCAGTACCACAATGCCGTCGTCGCAGACGGGCTGCTGTACACTTGGGGGTAAGAAAATTTTATCTTCTCAACTCAATGTTGTTCTGTGTAACGTTCTACTGGTTTCAGGTGGGGAATATACGGCCAGCTAGGTCATGGAAGCGTTGACAATCAATATTACCCGAAAATCGTGGACTTTTTCCGGGGAAAGAATTTGCTTCAGGTGTCCCTGGGGCACGCCCATTCGCTGGTTCTCTGCAGGAGCAGCGCTTCTGCGACAGCGGAGCTCTTTGTGTTTGGCTCGAACCACTATGGGCAGCTTGGGGTAGGTCAGGAGGGGTCCAAGGCTCTTCTGAAGTCTGCCACTCCCCTGAAACTTACGTTGCCGGAGGAAAACATCTACCTGATCCAGACCAAGTTCTTCTGCAATCTGGCAGTGACGAGCTCGAATCAGCTTTATACTTGGGGGCTGTCTCCGCAAGCCATCAGACTTGTCACTCAAGCACGGAAACGCGCTCGACAGACTCAGAGAGAGACCGCTAAGAGACCAGCAGTGAGGGAGTCGGAGGATGAAGCCAAGCCCCCCGAAGAGGCTGGAGCAGAGGACGATCCTGATCTTGACGACGTGTTCGTGGAGAAGGCCAATGAAGAGGACCCGGAGAAGAAGGTTGGGGTCCCAGAGATCAAGATAGACCTTGCGGAGGAAGTTGCAGTGCCGGAACTTACAGAGGAGCCGAAGGAGAACGCTCTGGAGGAGTCTGTGGATCACATCTACCCAATGCTGGTGGAAGGGGAGTTCCAGAGCCCGATCAGATGGCTCGCTAGCGGACTCTACCACTACACTGCCGTGACACAGGACGGTCTAGTCTACACGTGGGGCAAGAATCTCGAGAAGCAGCTCGGTCGAGAGGGCTCTCGAAAGGACGTGCCATTCCCGGTCCCGCTGGAAAACGTGAAGGACGTCGAAAGAGTCGAGTGTGGGGCCGATTTCACTGTCTTTCTCTTCCGAGATGGAAGCGTGAGGGCATGTGGGAACAACAACTACGGTCAGTGTGGCAGGGAAATTACTCCCCACGACCCAGCTGGGTTCGCGGGCAAGCTCGTGCGTCTCCGGATATCTAAGAGACTCGTGAGGATCCCGGACGGCAGTCAGTGCATTGATGTGCCGCTTGAGGTGACCTTTAAGAACCTGGTGAAGAGCGAGCCCCAGATGACTCCGAGAGTTATGAAGAGCCTCCCGGAGTTTAGTGAGGCGTGTGTGGTTGAGAGCCCGGTGGCAAAGCTCGTGAACCTCGCGAGCGGGCACACGACTATAGACTCGAACCTGAACGAGTTCGCGAGGGATGCCACGTTCCCGAACATCCGGACGCTGGACGCGAACGAGAACCAGGAAAAGCTTGAGGTAGCCAGCGAAGGTGTCTCCGAATCGAGCGTCTCGCAGGTAGGAAAAGTTTTTATGTCTTTTCACTTAAAAACTCCAAATGGACAGAAAAAGGGTCAACAATGAGGTTAACAAAAAGGGGGAGGGGGGGGGGGTAGTTCGAGTTATGAAAATCGGGTCACGATAAGATAATAATAGGGTCAAAAAGGGGCTAATGCATTTTGAAACTTGTAGGTCGCCATTAACAAGTCAACTGTGGGAGGCGGTTCATACAGCGACTTCATCCACTACTGCCTGTACATCTTCCACGGGCTGTACGACCAGAGCGCCATCACTGACTTCGCCAGACACCTAAACTTCTCCGAGTACCACCTGCGGATTCTAATGCTGAACTACAGCTACATCGAGGCGTTCAGGCTCTGCATCGTCGACTGCCTCGATGCCACTCGCTGCATCAAACTATTCGAGTACTTCACTCGGGACCCCGCTATCGTCCCAACCTTCGAGGAGGACATGAAGTACTTCATCTACGAGATCTTCAAGCACTTTATCCGGCACTCCCTAAACCTCATCCAGCTAGAGGAGTTCTTCCTCGCTGACCTCGATTTCTACCTCATCCAGTTGACCTACGTGCTGTACTTTAATAACAACAACAACTCGACTCTCGAAATGTCCGTATTCCAGAAGTTCCGGCACTTCTTTTCGAACTACGATCAGGCCGCCGTCAGCATGGAAAACACGGACGTGATCTTCAAGAAGATATCCACCAAATTCAACGTCCTGATATGTCAGAGGCTGATCGACATGGCAGAAAACGATGGCAGTAGACTGAGTCTGGCACTCACAGGCCCCCACATAATTGCTTGGCTCGCTTAGTAGACCTCTCTAGTTCAGTTTTGAGAATGAGTTTTGATTTTTCTTGATTTTTTTGAAAATCAAGTTTTACTCTGCCCGAGTAGCGTATTAGATGAATTTGATTTGAATTTAAGGCATAGTTGTACGCACCAATGATGTTCTAGCAGCAGAAACGCAAACTTTGCGAGCTAAATATTAGACAGAGTATCCTAAGGTATATGTAATCTCATGATATTGCCGACAGTGTAATTGATAATACTGATATTAAATAAACGCATGGACTGTTATTACCATTAACCCAATAAAAAGGGGTTTTGAATCGGCCCTGAGAGAAACAAAGACCTGGTTTAGTTAGCCTTTTATTAATTAGCCTAAAATTCACTTAATTTTTTACGTTCACATAATACTTCTTATATCAAGATTGCAGTTAGGGAATATGTCAAAAATCACGTGAAAAACAATTAGCCCTATTAAAATAGTCAGTTGTTTCTTAGTTTGTTCTCTAACATAGATGAGTTGGGTTTACAGGGTGGTCGAGGTCACGGCATGGACGCCATGGACGAGAATAGTGGGCGGCAGCTCCGACGTTAGCTCAGTCAGCAGCTCCAGGTAGATGCGACTCAGCACCTTAAAGCTCGGATGCGTGGGTCTCGGAGGAGCCGTGAGGTAAATGAAGGTGGCTGCTGTCGCGTTGCTCTTGTCCCGAATCACCTGGTTGGCTCTCTGCATGTAGAGCCTAGATCGATTGAGGTTCTCCTCCGTTGCCACCACCTCCTCCGAGTCCACCCCGAGTCGCGTGAACTGCTTCAGGATCGAGCTGTGATGTACGAACTCGTCATTTCTGTTCCAGTCCGAGACCTCGTGGATGGAGGCCACGATCCGTAGCTTTTCTAAAAGCTTCTCGAGCTTTACCTTCGGGGGGTAGTCGGGTTGCGAGCTAGCGGCGTAGTCGAATGTGGTGCGGTTGCTGTCGCACAGGAACACTCGCACCTTCAGCTTTTTCCACACGGGGAGCATGTTGATGATGCAGGCCAGCTGAAGCATGAAGCGAGACTCTACGCTGAAGGCATCCTCGGGGTTTGGATCGAAGACGTTGTTGAGCCACACGTCGATGTATTTGATGTGGTTGCTGCGAGCAATCATGGCCTTGTCGAGGCGGTGGAAGTGACGGCAGAGACACACGTTCTTGCGCATCCGGAGGACGTCATCGATGATGCTTACGTACTCCATGGGCGAGAGCCGCTTTTTCGGTCTCGCTGTGGTCACGGAACTTGAATAGCTTGATGCCGTTGTCATCGAACTGCTGCGTTTGGTAGGGGGAGTTTTCCGCCTCAAAGAAGTCGTAGAGCACCTCTTCGTCGTAGAAGCCGAGGATTATGGTGTTGGGTTTCATGGCACCCATCCCGGAGATGCGGATCAGGTGTTGGACTCCCTCACGAATAGTCTTGGCTAGCGTGAGCTCGATGAAGGCCTTGACCTGAAACATTTTAAAAATTTACTTGCAGTCCCTCAGTGATTCCTCCCTACCTTCATGTGGTCAATTAGGCCTAGCCACTGGGTATACTCATTTACCACGGGTCGGCATTGTCCTGCGACGAGTCCGTAAAGTCCCCGAGCCTCACGTGTCCAATGACATAGAGTCCTCCCTTCTTCAGGTCGTTCACGAAATGGATGAGGGGACAGCATGATCTTGGGCTCGCGACGAGAAGCAGCATCTGGGGGCGCCAGTACTTGACGTGGTCCTTCCTCGCGTCGAGCATCAGAAGGTATTTTCTGACCTGATGGAACATCAAGGCCTGCGATATGGAGCCCCACTGGGCGGAGTGGGCCGCAGGCGAGAACAGATACAGAGCTATGACGAGCACTAGGCACAGGATGAGGCTTAGCGAGGCGTAGAGGGGGTTTACGATGAACATGAAGATCAGATTTCCAAGAAGCCCGATGAAACAGGTGTGCCTGCAACTAGTTTTATCAGATTTTTTTTCGTAGTTTTAGTTACGTACCAGCTAAAGTACTTAAATGTCGGTCTGAAGTTCGGGGCCCCAGTAATCTCGATGCTAAGACAGGCTAGGTTGGTGGCCAGATACGCCAGCATGAAGAGCACCGAGTTGACTTGGGCGATAGTGTTTAGCGACCCAATCAGCAGGATACCCTCGACGAGTAAGAAACTAACGAGGACCGCCGCTATGGGATTCCCATTCCAAGTACCTTGATTCACAAAGTGCAGCAGCTTCCCGAACACCTGGTCCTTTGAGAGAGCTTCTAAAACGCGGCTGGCCCCGATGAGGTTGCTGAGAGCCGTCGAAAAGGTCGCTGTGAGGATCCCGATGGCGATAAAGGGCGGCCAGAAGTTGATGGGCATGAGGAACAGGAAATTGTTCTGCAGCAAATATCCAGTGGTGGTTCCAGCCATCAGCACAGACAGCAAAATGTAGCAGCAGAAGGTGAAGAGCACGGCCGATAAGGTTCCTGTGGAATGGATTGGGAGGGATTCTTTAGTTCACCAGACAGGTTGGCTCCAGCCATGATGCCTAAAAAATTTTTCCCCTATTTAGACTCCCTAATGCTTCGGGGCCAAGATAATAAAGATGTACCTGTGACACCTGAAAAGAGCACTCCGAAGGTTATCGCAAAGGAAGTCACTTGTCCGCCGGAAGAATAGTCTTTCGTATAGTTTTCGTGCAGGTTATCGTTGAAGGTCTGAAGCAGCAAACCCGTGTACGACCCGTTCACCGAATGCGTACTGTTCTGGACTATCTGGTTTTCTTCCGGGAACGGGACTTGCATGGGATCCTTGAAGAGGAAGCTAACGTAGGTTGAGAGAAGACATACGGTCACGATTCCCAGAATCATGACGGAAGTTTTGGCAAACAGCTCAGCACCCACCAGGCAGACAATCAAAATGGCGACCGTGATGAGACTGCAGTACAGAAAGCGCCACCAGCGGCCATCGGGAATGAAGAAGTTGGAGGTTGGCGAGATACCCTCCGGGTCCAAAGTTCTCAAGGAGGCCCTCCGCACATCCTGTGGACTGCCAAGCCGCATCCCACGACGTTGGCGAGGAAGAACAGCGTGCCGATCGACCCGCCGAACTCAGGACCAAGCGTTCGGCTTATCATAAAGTAGACACCCCCGCCCTCAACCGCACCTAAAATGGCAAAATTCACAGCTCGAGAGTGCCCACTCAAGAGTAAAGGTCAATAAACTCACCGTTGGTAGAAATTGCGCACACAGATGATACGGTGAACAGCAAGATGCAGTAAGCAATCACGAACTGCATGAGGGTTCACCAAAAGGCCAGCGTTTCCCACGATAAAGCCGACTCGGATGAAGACGAGAGCCGAAAACATAGAGAGGGCTACGGGGCTGAAAACGCCAGCGAAGGTGCCGAGGCTTCGTCCTGCCCGGTCTGGCTCGACGCTCCCGAACTCCACGTACCCGTCGGGACTGTGCGTGGCACTCCGGTTCATCATACCTCCGAACTGCCTCAGAAACCGCCCACTGTTGTTTATCGGAGATGACTCACTCGGTATCGCGTCAGCATTATTAGTACTCAGATCGGGTGATGCCAGCATTTCGAGCTCTTCTTTCACTCTGTTTGCACTCCTGACAGCCTCAAGACACACATTAGTTTCGTTTGCGCTAGTTTGTGCCAGGTTTAAAAGGACGTTCGGTGTTTTCAAGAAGATGTTTTAGCTGACACTGGAGTATTGGCTTGACAACAAAGACGCTCATGAGCTGCACAAAACCACTTCCAGCTGATTCATTCGAAATTTGCAACCCTGAACCGTTATTTTCCGGTCCTATTTTTAAATCAATTCTGACTTGTTTTTAGTATACTTTTGGATTCAAAAATTAGGTCTTTGTTATATGTGTTTTCGGTTTTGCAATAAAACCTCACAAGAAAGGCCTCGAGCCACCACAGCTGATTGCGTGCGAATGGAAATGAAAGTTTATGAATCAACGCTCTGCACGTACACGCAAAAATTCATTGCTATACGTTTCTCCCTTTCTCATACGGTTATGAGGCCAGATCTTATTGGATCCTTTTTTGCCTACTTTTAGAAATAAGAGTGGCCCTCTTTGGTTTCAATCGTTAGCCAAGAGTCTTCATTCCCAAGATTGGGCAGAGGGGGGGGGGGAGACTTTGAAATCTTCTAAAAATGTTTTGAAATAAATTTCAAGCTTTATTTCTGAAAATTCGCCAAGTAAATCGACATTTCGAAGTGAGGTTCCCAAAGGAGGCATCGGGAACTCCGGGTGCAGCTTGCTCATGTGGCTCCTCAGTGTCACAGTGTGTGGACCTCCGTAAACTTCTGCAGATAGCTCTTGTAGGGACACGTAAACGCCGAATCCTTGTGGTATGCTGGTGCTGCATCAAGGACTAGTGGCATTTAAAGACCTTTCCTAAGGCTCGGAAGCGGTACCGTACTGTACGAGAAGGTGTACGAGGTGTGCGCACTCAAAATTTGACATTCGAACGGTTTTCCTTTAAATGCCAATTATATTCGGAATTTTCGCCATTGTACATGTGGCGCGACAGTGTTTTTTTCGTTTTTATAATTAAAACAAATAATGGGACTCAGGAGAAATTAAATTTTGTGAACTGCAATGCTCAATTGTTAAACTCTGACGACATCAAATTGGTTGGATGGGAAAATATGGTTTGGGAGTTAGGCTTTGTTAATAAATTACGTCATGGTAAAAATCGAGATTTTTGAATCCCCCCCCCCCCTCCGTCACGGTTTGTCCTATATAACAGTACTTGAGTTTGTACTGACTGTCAAGGAGCGGCCGACAGCCCCCCCTCCCTTGGACCGTGACGTAATATGTGAACAGGCCCTAGGCTTCATTTTCTGAACGAACCAATTTCATCACGGCTTCATTTTCTGAAAGCCGGAATTTTTGCCTAGGCTTCATTTTCTGAACGCACCAATTTCATCGAGGCTTCATTTTCTGAGAGTCGGAATTTTCGACTAGGCTTCATTTTGTGAACATACCAATTTCATCGCGGCTTCATTTTCTGAACGAACCCATTTGCATCAAAGCTTCTTTGGAAAATGTGAAGAATATGGGACATGGGCTTTCAGGGTCATGTAGCATATCAGGAGAAAGGTAATTTTATGTAGATGACGAATCTGTAAAAATCTTTTGGGGGTCACCTCCCCCGGGGGAGATAAACGCTTTCAAAGTTTTGAACCGTAACGGCTCCTTTGACGCTATTCTGAAGCGCAAAATGAGCGCAAATTATAACGGTTGCTTTTGTTGATAGCCAGTTAAGACTTTTGTGCTTATTTTCATTCCATTAATGACTATTTCAACTCTCTTTTCGTGTCTTTTAAGATAGGTCAAACCACTGATGAGTATTTAAAGGAGCTTTTCAACTTCCTCTTTGGAAATAACATAAAATTATTTTTCTCAATTCATACAACTTTGTATGAACTTTATATTTTAAATATAAATTTTCCAAAATATACGAAAAATCTATAGCTTTCGGATCATTTTGCCGATAAATGATCAAGATTCCACTTCATACTAAAATAAGGAACTCCTCAGATGCCGCTTAGCATTAAGAAAACTGCGCAAGGATGTAAAAACTTCATAGTTTTACATTTTTCAAAGTTAATTTTGATCAAATTCCACTTCATACTAAAATAAGGAACTCCTCAGATGCCGCTTAGTCTAGAAAAAGTATATGGAGCAAATGTTGTCAAACTGAGAGAATCAATTAAAAGTGCAAAAAATGGTTGCGCTTCGTTTGCGCTTCAGAATAGCGTCAGAGGAGCCGTTACGGTTCAAAACTTTGAAAGCGTATATCTCCCCCGGGGGATGCGACCCCCAAAAGATTTTTACAGATTCGTCATCTACATGAAATTACCTTTCTCCTGATATGCCACATGATCCTGAAAGCCCGTGTCCCATATTCTTCACTTTAGCCGCTTCTTTTTCTGAAAATCGGAATTATCGCCTAGGCTTTCATTTTCTGAACGCACCAATTTCATCGCGGCTTCATTTTCTGAAAGTCGGAATTTTGGCCAAGGCTTCATTTTCAGAACGCACCAATATCATCACGGCTTCATTTTCTGAAAGTCGGAATTTTTGCCTAGGCTTCATTTTCTGAACGCACCAATTTCATCGCGGGTTCATTTTCTGATTTTTTCTGAAAGTCATAAATTTCTTAAATTCTAAGTTTTTCTTCTAAATTTTCGGGAAAATTCTCCACCAAACTTGCTCACCGGAACTTATTTGGTGCAGCAAAGCCTCCTCATCGCAAAAAAGTCATTTTTAAGGGAAATCATGCAAAATTCGTTGGGTGAAAAGTCGAAATTTGAGCCGCCTTAAAAGTGGCCCTCACACCTAAACGGCTCGGCGAGTTTTGCTCGCCGGAACTGGTTTGGTGTAAAAGGCAATTTAGAAGATAATGTAGTCCAAAGTTTTGGAAAATTCGGAGAACTCATTGGATGAAAAGTCAAAATGTGAAATTATATGAACGGTTCCAACTTTGTATATCGGCTCGCTTCCACGCGATTAATCACCCCGTATGTATGCAATGTGCTTCGAAAGTGCCTAATGGGGGATGAAGCCAAGAAATTTTTCTGTTTGAATTCAGACACTTCTTTGGTGCAAAATGAGAGCCAAGATGTCTGTTGACCTATCGCCAAAGTTTCAGCTTAATCGGACAAGGTTAAATAATTTGCCTCAGTAAGACTGACAGACAAAGAAAAACTTGGTAAAAATATGCCCACAAAAATTAACTGCTTGAAAAGGGTCACAGTTTTCCTCGTAATTCACCCAATTTTCATGATTTTCCAGCACCAAAGGGATGTTTAGGATCGCCCTACCATAACCTTCATGACCGTGCAAAGTTTAAAATAAAATGTAAAACATTTTTATTTTGTGTCACATAATCGGTCGAAAAATGCAGTCAGACGTATACGAAACGCTGCTGAGATTGTAAAATTTCAGACTGAAAATTTTTCAAAACATGAAAAATGCCCAAAACATGGACATGTGTATACTTTTCGGATAGGAAATAGAAAAATAGAACGTTTTTATGGCTTTGAAAGTGGAAAATTCCGGAAAATGGGAAAAAATCGGGGAGTACTCTGCGTGATACCACTGCTT
>CAWVOI010000056.1:0-37305 GCA_963930915.1 Forcipomyia taiwana
AAGCAGTGGTATCAACGCAGAGTACTAATCTCTTGTTCGATTTTCAGGCATCCAGCTCGGACGTGAGCAAGTCGGGAAGACGATTCAAAGGGAAGAGGAAAGCTCGAGGCTCGACACAAATTCAGCCTCGAGTAGCTCCCTTGATGACCAAGGCACGCAAGAAGCCTAGAGACTTCGACGAAAGAAGGTCAGTCTCTAGGCTCGCCTCAACGTTGGAATCCGGAACATCGTTGGAGCACCTAGGAGTGCAGGTAAGTGGGCTTCAAGGCCGAGGGTGTGTTTGCTTGCGTGTGAGAGAGCTGTGTGAGCTGTGTGAGTCACCATCTAAATCGTCTTAAAAAGTTGAGGGGACAATTACAATTGGCGAGTAACTCATAATTGGTGAATAACTCATAAGACCCACTAAAATTCCTTAATTTCAAATTACTAATCTCTTGTTCGATTTTCAGGCATCCAGCTCGGACGTGAGCAAGTCGGGAAGACGATTCAAAGGGAAGAGGAAAGCTCGAGGCTCGACACAAATTCAGCCTCGAGTAGCTCCCTTGATGACCAAGGCACGCAAAGAAGCCTAGAGACTTCGACGAAAGAAGGTCAGTCTCTAGGCTCGCCTCAACGTTGGAATCCGGAACATCGTTGGAGCACCTAGGAGTGCAGGTAAGTGGGCTTCAAGGCCGAGGGTGTGTTTGCTTGCGTGTGAGAGAGCTGTGTGAGCTGTGTGAGTCACCATCTAAAGCGTCTTAAAAAGTTGAGGGGACAATTACAATTGGCGAGTAACTCATAATTGGTGAATAACTCATAAGACCCACTAAAATTCCTTAATTTCAAATTACTAATCTCTTGTTCGATTTTCAGGCATCCAGCTCGGACGTGAGCAAGTCGGGAAGACGATTCAAAGGGAAGAGGAAAGCTCGAGGCTCGACACAAATTCAGCCTCGAGTAGCTCCCTTGATGACCAAGGCACGCAAGAAGCCTAGAGACTTCGACGAAAGAAGGTCAGTCTCTAGGCTCGCCTCAACGTTGGAATCCGGAACATCGTTGGAGCACCTAGGAGTGCAGGTAAGTGGGCTTCAAGGCCGAGGGTGTGTTTGCTTGCGTGTGAGAGAGCTGTGTGAGCTGTGTGAGTCACCATCTAAAGCGTCTTAAAAAGTTGAGGGGACCTCTGGAAGACCATTTTGAGATCAGAGCTCTTGTTTGGGAGCTACGGGGCTAAAACCCCAACTCAAAACCTCAAAAACTGACGATTCAGGGGTATCATATCCTCCAAATCGTCCTTTAATACTTTTACCCCCGTATTCTCGTCTCGGTTTTAAAACGCGTTTCAGATAAAACCAAAACTGGGGATAGAACCATGCTCTAGAGTATGGAACCAGTTTTAAAACGATTGGTATTCTCGTCTTGCGTTTTAGTTAAAACGCGTGATAGAATGTTGCGCACTGGGATTGCTATATGGAGGCCCACGCAGGCTACAATTACTTCTAGGACCGTATTTATATTTATTTCCATTCCTTTAGCCAAACATGGAAACCGTCTCTTCCAGACTCCTACGCATCGCTCAACAGCATTACACATTAAAATGTGCGTGTCTTGGTACGACCTTTCGGATTCGGTTGAAGGATTCGTTAAAGGCGTGAACAAGAAGTGAGTGTTTGCGTATCCTCCGTCACCCAATAAAATTCCTGATCCAAATTTTCCATTTAGGAATTGTGCTTTCACAAGAGACATATCGAAAATGTAGGAGTCGTGCGTGCTCCCATACCATCTTGCCACGACATCTAAAATTTTGAGGTCTCTACTGCATATAATTTTGAACGTCGATGGAAAGCCCTTGCGATTTCGAAAAATTTCTCCAATGTCTCTCGGAGGGGAGTTAATTTTACATGGGTGCAATCAATCAACCCAATCACATTTGGAATTCCATGTGGTACTACCATAGCGAAAAAGTTTGATTTGGCTTTCGCGAGGGCCTCTGGAGTGGCCACCAGATTCATTAAAATGTCTGAAAATTCAAAAAAATTTTTGAGACGACTCAAAATTGCCCTTGAGGGTCCAATCGACCGACCCCACATGCGGCCAGAGCCTAATTACAATTGGCGAGTAACTCATAATTGGTGAATAACTCATAAGACCCACTAAAATTCCTTAATTTCAAATTACTAATCTCTTGTTCGATTTTCAGGCATCCAGCTCGGACGTGAGCAAGTCGGGAAGACGATTCAAAGGGAAGAGGAAAGCTCGAGGCTCGACACAAATTCAGCCTCGAGTAGCTCCCTTGATGACCAAGGCACGCAAGAAGCCTAGAGACTTCGACGAAAGAAGGTCAGTCTCTAGGCTCGCCTCAACGTTGGAATCCGGAACATCGTTGGAGCACCTAGGAGTGCAGGTAAGTGGGCTTCAAGGCCGAGGGTGTGTTTGCTTGCGTGTGAGAGAGCTGTGTGAGCTGTGTGAGTCACCATCTAAAGCGTCTTAAAAAGTTGAGGGGACAATTACAATTGGCGAGTAACTCATAATTGGTGAATAACTCATAAGACCCACTAAAATTCCTTAATTTCAAATTACTAATCTCTTGTTCGATTTTCAGGCATCCAGCTCGGACGTGAGCAAGTCGGGAAGACGATTCAAAGGGAAGAGGAAAGCTCGAGGCTCGACACAAATTCAGCCTCGAGTAGCTCCCTTGATGACCAAGGCACGCAAGAAGCCTAGAGACTTCGACGAAAGAAGGTCAGTCTCTAGGCTCGCCTCAACGTTGGAATCCGGAACATCGTTGGAGCACCTAGGAGTGCAGGTAAGTGGGCTTCAAGGCCGAGGGTGTGTTTGCTTGCGTGTGAGAGAGCTGTGTGAGCTGTGTGAGTCACCATCTAAAGCGTCTTAAAAAGTTGAGGGGACAATTACAATTGGCGAGTAACTCATAATTGGTGAATAACTCATAAGACCCACTAAAATTCCTTAATTTCAAATTACTAATCTCTTGTTCGATTTTCAGGGCATCCAGCTCGGACGTGAGCAAGTCGGGAAGACGATTCAAAGGGAAGAGGAAAGCTCGAGGCTCGACAACAAATTCAGCCTCGAGTAGCTCCCTTGATGACCAAGGCACGCAAGAAGCCTAGAGACTTCGACGAAAGAAGGTCAGTCTCTAGGCTCGCCTCAACGTTGGAATCCGGAACATCGTTGGAGCACCTAGGAGTGCAGGTAAGTGGGCTTCAAGGCCGAGGGTGTGTTTGCTTGCGTGTGAGAGAGCTGTGTGAGCTGTGTGAGTCACCATCTAAAGCGTCTTAAAAAGTTGAGGGGACAATTACAATTGGCGAGTAACTCATAATTGGTGAATAACTCATAAGACCCACTAAAATTCCTTAATTTCAAAATTACTAATCTCTTGTTCGATTTTCAGGCATCCAGCTCGGACGTGAGCAAGTCGGGAAGACGATTCAAAGGGAAGAGGAAAGCTCGAGGCTCGACACAAATTCAGCCTCGAGTAGCTCCCTTGATGACCAAGGCACGCAAGAAGCCTAGAGACTTCGACGAAAGAAGGTCAGTCTCTAGGCTCGCCTCAACGTTGGAATCCGGAACATCGTTGGAGCACCTAGGAGTGCAGGTAAGTGGGCTTCAAGGCCGAGGGTGTGTTTGCTTGCGTGTGAGAGAGCTGTGTGAGCTGTGTGAGTCACCATCTAAATCGTCTTAAAAAGTTGAGGGGACAATTACAATTGGCGAGTAACTCATAATTGGTGAATAACTCATAAGACCCACTAAAATTCCTTAATTTCAAATTACTAATCTCTTGTTCGATTTTCAGGCATCCAGCTCGGACGTGAGCAAGTCGGGAAGACGATTCAAAGGGAAGAGGAAAGCTCGAGGCTCGACACAAATTCAGCCTCGAGTAGCTCCCTTGATGACCAAGGCACGCAAGAAGCCTAGAGACTTCGACGAAAGAAGGTCAGTCTCTAGGCTCGCCTCAACGTTGGAATCCGGAACATCGTTGGAGCACCTAGGAGTGCAGGTAAGTGGGCTTCAAGGCCGAGGGTGTGTTTGCTTGCGTGTGAGAGAGCTGTGTGAGCTGTGTGAGTCACCATCTAAATCGTCTTAAAAAGTTGAGGGGACAATTACAATTGGCGAGTAACTCATAATTGGTGAATAACTCATAAGACCCACTAAAATTCCTTAATTTCAAATTACTAATCTCTTGTTCGATTTTCAGGCATCCAGCTCGGACGTGAGCAAGTCGGGAAGACGATTCAAAGGGAAGAGGAAAGCTCGAGGCTCGACACAAATTCAGCCTCGAGTAGCTCCCTTGATGACCAAGGCACGCAAGAAGCCTAGAGACTTCGACGAAAGAAGGTCAGTCTCTAGGCTCGCCTCAACGTTGGAATCCGGAACATCGTTGGAGCACCTAGGAGTGCAGGTAAGTGGGCTTCAAGGCCGAGGGTGTGTTTGCTTGCGTGTGAGAGAGCTGTGTGAGCTGTGTGAGTCACCATCTAAAGCGTCTTAAAAAGTTGAGGGGACAATTACAATTGGCGAGTAACTCATAATTGGTGAATAACTCATAAGACCCACTAAAATTCCTTAATTTCAAATTACTAATCTCTTGTTCGATTTTCAGGCATCCAGCTCGGACGTGAGCAAGTCGGGAAGACGATTCAAAGGGAAGAGGAAAGCTCGAGGCTCGACACAAATTCAGCCTCGAGTAGCTCCCTTGATGACCAAGGCACGCAAGAAGCCTAGAGACTTCGACGAAAGAAGGTCAGTCTCTAGGCTCGCCTCAACGTTGGAATCCGGAACATCGTTGGAGCACCTAGGAGTGCAGGTAAGTGGGCTTCAAGGCCGAGGGTGTGTTTGCTTGCGTGTGAGAGAGCTGTGTGAGCTGTGTGAGTCACCATCTAAAGCGTCTTAAAAAGTTGAGGGGACAATTACAATTGGCGAGTAACTCATAATTGGTGAATAACTCATAAGACCCACTAAAATTCCTTAATTTCAAATTACTAATCTCTTGTTCGATTTTCAGGCATCCAGCTCGGACGTGAGCAAGTCGGGAAGACGATTCAAAGGGAAGAGGAAAGCTCGAGGCTCGACACAAATTCAGCCTCGAGTAGCTCCCTTGATGACCAAGGCACGCAAGAAGCCTAGAGACTTCGACGAAAGAAGGTCAGTCTCTAGGCTCGCCTCAACGTTGGAATCCGGAACATCGTTGGAGCACCTAGGAGTGCAGGTAAGTGGGCTTCAAGGCCGAGGGTGTGTTTGCTTGCGTGTGAGAGAGCTGTGTGAGCTGTGTGAGTCACCATCTAAAGCGTCTTAAAAAGTTGAGGGGACAATTACAATTGGCGAGTAACTCATAATTGGTGAATAACTCATAAGACCCACTAAAATTCCTTAATTTCAAATTACTAATCTCTTGTTCGATTTTCAGGCATCCAGCTCGGACGTGAGCAAGTCGGGAAGACGATTCAAAGGGAAGAGGAAAGCTCGAGGCTCGACACAAATTCAGCCTCGAGTAGCTCCCTTGATGACCAAGGCACGCAAGAAGCCTAGAGACTTCGACGAAAGAAGGTCAGTCTCTAGGCTCGCCTCAACGTTGGAATCCGGAACATCGTTGGAGCACCTAGGAGTGCAGGTAAGTGGGCTTCAAGGCCGAGGGTGTGTTTGCTTGCGTGTGAGAGAGCTGTGTGAGCTGTGTGAGTCACCATCTAAAGCGTCTTAAAAAGTTGAGGGGACAATTACAATTGGCGAGTAACTCATAATTGGTGAATAACTCATAAGACCCACTAAAATTCCTTAATTTCAAATTACTAATCTCTTGTTCGATTTTCAGGCATCCAGCTCGGACGTGAGCAAGTCGGGAAGACGATTCAAAGGGAAGAGGAAAGCTCGAGGCTCGACACAAATTCAGCCTCGAGTAGCTCCCTTGATGACCAAGGCACGCAAGAAGCCTAGAGACTTCGACGAAAGAAGGTCAGTCTCTAGGCTCGCCTCAACGTTGGAATCCGGAACATCGTTGGAGCACCTAGGAGTGCAGGTAAGTGGGCTTCAAGGCCGAGGGTGTGTTTGCTTGCGTGTGAGAGAGCTGTGTGAGCTGTGTGAGTCACCATCTAAAGCGTCTTAAAAAGTTGAGGGGACCTCTGGAAGACCATTTTGAGATCAGAGCTCTTGTTTGGGAGCTACGGGGCTAAAACCCCAACTCAAAACCTCAAAAACTGACGATTCAGGGGTATCATATCCTCCAAATCGTCCTTTAATACTTTTACCCCCGTATTCTCGTCTCGGTTTTAAAAACGCGTTTCAGATAAAACCAAAACTGGGGATAGAACCATGCTCTAGAGTATGGAACCAGTTTTAAAACGATTAGTATTCTCGTCTTGCGTTTTAGTTAAAACGCGTGATAGAATGTTGCGCACTGGGATTGCTATATGGAGGCCCACGCAGGCTACAATTACTTCTAGGACCGTATTTATATTTATTTCCATTCCTTTAGCCAAACATGGAAACCGTCTCTTCCAGACTCCTACGCATCGCTCAACAGCATTACACATTAAAATGTGCGTGTCTTGGTACGACCTTTCGGATTCGGTTGAAGGATTCGTTAAAGGCGTGAACAAGAAGTGAGTGTTTGCGTATCCTCCGTCACCCAATAAAATTCCTGATCCAAATTTTCCATTTAGGAATTGTGCTTTCACAAGAGACATATCGAAAATGTAGGAGTCGTGCGTGCTCCCATACCATCTTGCCACGACATCTAAAATTTTGAGGTCTCTACTGCATATAATTTGAACGTTGATGGAAAAAAGCCATTGCGATTTCGAAAAATTTCTCCAATGTCTCTCCTAGGGGAGTTAATTTTTACATGGGTGCAATCAATCAACCCAATCACATTTGGAATTCCATGTGGTACTACCATAGCGAAAAAGTTTGATTTGGCTTTCGCGAGGGCCTCTGGAGTGGCCACCAGATTCATTAAAATGTCTGAAAATTCAAAAAAATTTTTGAGACGACTCAAAATTGCCCTTGAGGGTCCAATCGACCGACCCCACATGCGGCCAGAGCCTAATTACAATTGGCGAGTAACTCATAATTGGTGAATAACTCATAAGACCCACTAAAATTCCTTAATTTCAAATTACTAATCTCTTGTTCGATTTTCAGGCATCCAGCTCGGACGTGAGCAAGTCGGGAAGACGATTCAAAGGGAAGAGGAAAGCTCGAGGCTCGACACAAATTCAGCCTCGAGTAGCTCCCTTGATGACCAAGGCACGCAAGAAGCCTAGAGACTTCGACGAAAGAAGGTCAGTCTCTAGGCTCGCCTCAACGTTGGAATCCGGAACATCGTTGGAGCACCTAGGAGTGCAGGTAAGTGGGCTTCAAGGCCGAGGGTGTGTTTGCTTGCGTGTGAGAGAGCTGTGTGAGCTGTGTGAGTCACCATCTAAAGCGTCTTAAAAAGTTGAGGGGACCTCTGGAAGACCATTTTGAGATCAGAGCTCTTGTTTGGGAGCTACGGGGCTAAAACCCCAACTCAAAACCTCAAAAACTGACGATTCAGGGGTATCATATCCTCCAAATCGTCCTTTAATACTTTTACCCCCGTATTCTCGTCTCGGTTTTAAAACGCGTTTCAGATAAAACCAAAACTGGGGATAGAACCATGCTCTAGAGTATGGAACCAGTTTTAAAACGATTAGTATTCTCGTCTTGCGTTTTAGTTAAAACGCGTGATAGAATGTTGCGCACTGGGATTGCTATATGGAGGCCCACGCAGGCTACAATTACTTCTAGGACCGTATTTATATTTATTTCCATTCCTTTAGCCAAACATGGAAACCGTCTCTTCCAGACTCCTACGCATCGCTCAACAGCATTACACATTAAAATGTGCGTGTCTTGGTACGACCTTTCGGATTCGGTTGAAGGATTCGTTAAAGGCGTGAACAAGAAGTGAGTGTTTGCGTATCCTCCGTCACCCAATAAAATTCCTGATCCAAATTTTCCATTTAGGAATTGTGCTTTCACAAGAGACATATCGAAAATGTAGGAGTCGTGCGTGCTCCCATACCATCTTGCCACGACATCTAAAATTTTGAGGTCTCTACTGCATATAATTTGAACGTCGATGGAAAGCCCTTGCGATTTCGAAAAATTTCTCCAATGTCTCTCGGAGGGGAGTTAATTTTTACATGGGTGCAATCAATCAACCCAATCACATTTGGAATTCCATGTGGTACTACCATAGCGAAAAAGTTTGATTTGGCTTTCGCGAGGGCCTCTGGAGTGGCCACCAGATTCATTAAAATGTCTGAAAATTCAAAAAAATTTTTGAGACGACTCAAAATTGCCCTTGAGGGTCCAATCGACCGACCCCACATGCGGCCAGAGCCTAATTACAATTGGCGAGTAACTCATAATTGGTGAATAACTCATAAGACCCACTAAAATTCCTTAATTTCAAATTACTAATCTCTTGTTCGATTTTCAGGCATCCAGCTCGGACGTGAGCAAGTCGGGAAGACGATTCAAAGGGAAGAGGAAAGCTCGAGGCTCGACACAAATTCAGCCTCGAGTAGCTCCCTTGATGACCAAGGCACGCAAGAAGCCTAGAGACTTCGACGAAAGAAGGTCAGTCTCTAGGCTCGCCTCAACGTTGGAATCCGGAACATCGTTGGAGCACCTAGGAGTGCAGGTAAGTGGGCTTCAAGGCCGAGGGTGTGTTTGCTTGCGTGTGAGAGAGCTGTGTGAGCTGTGTGAGTCACCATCTAAAGCGTCTTAAAAAGTTGAGGGGACAATTACAATTGGCGAGTAACTCATAATTGGTGAATAACTCATAAGACCCACTAAAATTCCTTAATTTCAAATTACTAATCTCTTGTTCGATTTTCAGGCATCCAGCTCGGACGTGAGCAAGTCGGGAAGACGATTCAAAGGGAAGAGGAAAGCTCGAGGCTCGACACAAATTCAGCCTCGAGTAGCTCCCTTGATGACCAAGGCACGCAAGAAGCCTAGAGACTTCGACGAAAGAAGGTCAGTCTCTAGGCTCGCCTCAACGTTGGAATCCGGAACATCGTTGGAGCACCTAGGAGTGCAGGTAAGTGGGCTTCAAGGCCGAGGGTGTGTTTGCTTGCGTGTGAGAGAGCTGTGTGAGCTGTGTGAGTCACCATCTAAAGCGTCTTAAAAAGTTGAGGGGACAATTACAATTGGCGAGTAACTCATAATTGGTGAATAACTCATAAGACCCACTAAAATTCCTTAATTTCAAATTACTAATCTCTTGTTCGATTTTCAGGCATCCAGCTCGGACGTGAGCAAGTCGGGAAGACGATTCAAAGGGAAGAGGAAAGCTCGAGGCTCGACACAAATTCAGCCTCGAGTAGCTCCCTTGATGACCAAGGCACGCAAGAAGCCTAGAGACTTCGACGAAAGAAGGTCAGTCTCTAGGCTCGCCTCAACGTTGGAATCCGGAACATCGTTGGAGCACCTAGGAGTGCAGGTAAGTGGGCTTCAAGGCCGAGGGTGTGTTTGCTTGCGTGTGAGAGAGCTGTGTGAGCTGTGTGAGTCACCATCTAAAGCGTCTTAAAAAGTTGAGGGGACAATTACAATTGGCGAGTAACTCATAATTGGTGAATAACTCATAAGACCCACTAAAATTCCTTAATTTCAAATTACTAATCTCTTGTTCGATTTTCAGGCATCCAGCTCGGACGTGAGCAAGTCGGGAAGACGATTCAAAGGGAAGAGGAAAGCTCGAGGCTCGACACAAATTCAGCCTCGAGTAGCTCCCTTGATGACCAAGGCACGCAAGAAGCCTAGAGACTTCGACGAAAGAAGGTCAGTCTCTAGGCTCGCCTCAACGTTGGAATCCGGAACATCGTTGGAGCACCTAGGAGTGCAGGTAAGTGGGCTTCAAGGCCGAGGGTGTGTTTGCTTGCGTGTGAGAGAGCTGTGTGAGCTGTGTGAGTCACCATCTAAAGCGTCTTAAAAAGTTGAGGGGACAATTACAATTGGCGAGTAACTCATAATTGGTGAATAACTCATAAGACCCACTAAAATTCCTTAATTTCAAATTACTAATCTCTTGTTCGATTTTCAGGTATCCAGCTCGGACGTGAGCAAGTCGGGAAGACGATTCAAAGGGAAGAGGAAAGCTCGAGGCTCGACACAAATTCAGCCTCGAGTAGCTCCCTTGATGACCAAGGCACGCAAGAAGCCTAGAGACTTCGACGAAAGAAGGTCAGTCTCTAGGCTCGCCTCAACGTTGGAATCCGGAACATCGTTGGAGCACCTAGGAGTGCAGGTAAGTGGGCTTCAAGGCCGAGGGTGTGTTTGCTTGCGTGTGAGAGAGCTGTGTGAGCTGTGTGAGTCACCATCTAAAGCGTCTTAAAAAGTTGAGGGGACAATTACAATTGGCGAGTAACTCATAATTGGTGAATAACTCATAAGACCCACTAAAATTCCTTAATTTCAAATTACTAATCTCTTGTTCGATTTTCAGGCATCCAGCTCGGACGTGAGCAAGTCGGGAAGACGATTCAAAGGGAAGAGGAAAGCTCGAGGCTCGACACAAATTCAGCCTCGAGTAGCTCCCTTGATGACCAAGGCACGCAAGAAGCCTAGAGACTTCGACGAAAGAAGGTCAGTCTCTAGGCTCGCCTCAACGTTGGAATCCGGAACATCGTTGGAGCACCTAGGAGTGCAGGTAAGTGGGCTTCAAGGCCGAGGGTGTGTTTGCTTGCGTGTGAGAGAGCTGTGTGAGCTTTGTGAGTCACCATCTAAAGCGTCTTAAAAAGTTGAGGGGACAATTACAATTGGCGAGTAACTCATAATTGGTGAATAACTCATAAGACCCACTAAAATTCCTTAATTTCAAATTACTAATCTCTTGTTCGATTTTCAGGCATCCAGCTCGGACGTGAGCAAGTCGGGAAGACGATTCAAAGGGAAGAGGAAAGCTCGAGGCTCGACACAAATTCAGCCTCGAGTAGCTCCCTTGATGACCAAGGCACGCAAGAAGCCTAGAGACTTCGACGAAAGAAGGTCAGTCTCTAGGCTCGCCTCAACGTTGGAATCCGGAACATCGTTGGAGCACATAGGAGTGCAGGTAAGTGGGCTTCAAGGCCGAGGGTGTGTTTGCTTGCGTGTGAGAGAGCTGTGTGAGCTGTGTGAGTCACCATCTAAAGCGTCTTAAAAAGTTGAGGGGACAATTACAATTGGCGAGTAACTCATAATTGGTGAATAACTCATAAGACCCACTAAAATTCCTTAATTTCAAATTACTAATCTCTTGTTCGATTTTCAGGCATCCAGCTCGGACGTGAGCAAGTCGGGAAGACGATTCAAAGGGAAGAGGAAAGCTCGAGGCTCGACACAAATTCAGCCTCGAGTAGCTCCCTTGATGACCAAGGCACGCAAGAAGCCTAGAGACTTCGACGAAAGAAGGTCAGTCTCTAGGCTCGCCTCAACGTTGGAATCCGGAACATCGTTGGAGCACCTAGGAGTGCAGGTAAGTGGGCTTCAAGGCCGAGGGTGTGTTTGCTTGCGTGTGAGAGAGCTGTGTGAGCTGTGTGAGTCACCATCTAAAGCGTCTTAAAAAGTTGAGGGGACAATTACAATTGGCGAGTAACTCATAATTGGTGAATAACTCATAAGACCCACTAAAATTCCTTAATTTCAAATTACTAATCTCTTGTTCGATTTTCAGGCATCCAGCTCGGACGTGAGCAAGTCGGGAAGACGATTCAAAGGGAAGAGGAAAGCTCGAGGCTCGACACAAATTCAGCCTCGAGTAGCTCCCTTGATGACCAAGGCACGCAAGAAGCCTAGAGACTTCGACGAAAGAAGGTCAGTCTCTAGGCTCGCCTCAACGTTGGAATCCGGAACATCGTTGGAGCACCTAGGAGTGCAGGTAAGTGGGCTTCAAGGCCGAGGGTGTGTTTGCTTGCGTGTGAGAGAGCTGTGTGAGCTGTGTGAGTCACCATCTAAAGCGTCTTAAAAAGTTGAGGGGACAATTACAATTGGCGAGTAACTCATAATTGGTGAATAACTCATAAGACCCACTAAAATTCCTTAATTTCAAATTACTAATCTCTTGTTCGATTTTCAGGCATCCAGCTCGGACGTGAGCAAGTCGGGAAGACGATTCAAAGGGAAGAGGAAAGCTCGAGGCTCGACACAAATTCAGCCTCGAGTAGCTCCCTTGATGACCAAGGCACGCAAGAAGCCTAGAGACTTCGACGAAAGAAGGTCAGTCTCTAGGCTCGCCTCAACGTTGGAATCCGGAACATCGTTGGAGCACCTAGGAGTGCAGGTAAGTGGGCTTCAAGGCCGAGGGTGTGTTTGCTTGCGTGTGAGAGAGCTGTGTGAGCTGTGTGAGTCACCATCTAAAGCGTCTTAAAAAGTTGAGGGGACAATTACAATTGGCGAGTAACTCATAATTGGTGAATAACTCATAAGACCCACTAAAATTCCTTAATTTCAAATTACTAATCTCTTGTTCGATTTTCAGGCATCCAGCTCGGACGTGAGCAAGTCGGGAAGACGATTCAAAGGGAAGAGGAAAGCTCGAGGCTCGACACAAATTCAGCCTCGAGTAGCTCCCTTGATGACCAAGGCACGCAAGAAGCCTAGAGACTTCGACGAAAGAAGCAGTGGTATCAACGCAGAGTACTCAACGTTGGAATCCGGAACTCGTTGGAGCACCTAGGAGTGCAGGTAAGTGGGCTTCAAGGCCGAGGGTGTGTTTGCTTGCGTGTGAGAGAGCTGTGTGAGCTGTGTGAGTCACCATCTAAAGCGTCTTAAAAAGTTGAGGGGACAATTACAATTGGCGAGTAACTCATAATTGGTGAATAACTCATAAGACCCACTAAAATTCCTTAATTTCAATTACTAATCTCTTGTTCGATTTTCAGGCATCCAGCTCGGACGTGAGCAAGTCGGGAAGACGATTCAAAGGGAAGAGGAAAGCTCGAGGCTCGACACAAATTCAGCCTCGAGTAGCTCCCTTGATGACCAAGGCACGCAAGAAGCCTAGAGACTTCGACGAAAGAAGGGTCAGTCTCTAGGCTCGCCTCAACGTTGGAATCCGAACATCGTTGGAGCACCTAGGAGTGCAGGTAAGTGGGCTTCAAGGCCGAGGGTGTGTTTGCTTGCGTGTGAGAGAGCTGTGTGAGCTTTGTGAGTCACCATCTAAAGCGTCTTAAAAAGTTGAGGGGACAATTACAATTGGCGAGTAACTCATAATTGGTGAATAACTCATAAGACCCACTAAATTCCTTAATTTCAAATTACTAATCTCTTGTTCGATTTTCAGGCATCCAGCTCGGACGTGAGCAAGTCGGGAAGACGATTCAAAGGGAAGAGGAAAGCTCGAGGCTCGACACAAATTCAGCCTCGAGTAGCTCCCTTGATGACCAAGGCACGCAAGAAGCCTAGAGACTTCGACGAAAGAAGGTCAGTCTCTAGGCTCGCCTCAACGTTGGAATCCGGAACATCGTTGGAGCACATAGGAGTGCAGGTAAGTGGGCTTCAAGGCCGAGGGTGTGTTTGCTTGCGTGTGAGAGAGCTGTGTGAGCTGTGTGAGTCACCATCTAAAGCGTCTTAAAAAGTTGAGGGGACAATTACAATTGGCGAGTAACTCATAATTGGTGAATAACTCATAAGACCCACTAAAATTCCTTAATTTCAAATTACTAATCTCTTGTTCGATTTTCAGGCATCCAGCTCGGACGTGAGCAAGTCGGGAAGACGATTCAAAGGGAAGAGGAAAGCTCGAGGCTCGACACAAAAAGCAGTGGTATCAACGCAGAGTACTGACCAAGGCACGCAAGAAGCCTAGAGACTTCGACGAAAGAAGGTCAGTCTCTAGGCTCGCCTCAACGTTGGAATCCGGAACATCGTTGGAGCACCTAGGAGTGCAGGTAAGTGGGCTTCAAGGCCGAGGGTGTGTTTGCTTGCGTGTAAGAGAGCTGTGTGAGCTGTGTGAGTCACCATCTAAAGCGTCTTAAAAGTTGAGGGGACAATTACAATTGGCGAGTAACTCATAATTGGTGAATAACTCATAAGACCCACTAAAATTCCTTAATTTCAAATTACTAATCTCTTGTTCGATTTTCAGGCATCCAGCTCGGACGTGAGCAAGTCGGGAAGACGATTCAAAGGGAAGAGGAAAGCTCGAGGCTCGACACAAATTCAGCCTCGAGTAGCTCCCTTGATGACCAAGGCACGCAAGAAGCCTAGAGACTTCGACGAAAGAAGGTCAGTCTCTAGGCTCGCCTCAACGTTGGAATCCGGAACATCGTTGGAGCACCTAGGAGTGCAGGTAAGTGGGCTTCAAGGCCGAGGGTGTGTTTGCTTGCGTGTGAGAGAGCTGTGTGAGCTGTGTGAGTCACCATCTAAAGCGTCTTAAAAAGTTGAGGGGACCTCTGGAAGACCATTTTGAGATCAGAGCTCTTGTTTGGGAGCTACGGGGCTAAAACCCCAACTCAAAACCTCAAAAACTGACGATTCAGGGGTATCATATCCTCCAAATCGTCCTTTAATACTTTTACCCCCGTATTCTCGTCTCGGTTTTAAAACGCGTTTCCGATAAAACCAAAACGGGATAAAACCAGTTTTAAAACGATTGGTATTCTCGTCTTGCGTTTTAGTTAAAACGCGTGATAGAATGTTGCGCACTGGGATTGCTATATAATGGAGGACCACGCAGGCTACGATTACTTCTAGGACCGTATTTATATTTATTTCCATTCCTTTAGCCAAACATGGAAACCGTCTCTGTCTCTTCCAGACTCCAACGCATCGCTCAACAGCATTACGCATTAAAATGTGCGTGTCTTGGTACGACCTTTCGGATTCGGTTGAAGGATTCGTTAAAGGCGTGAACAAGAAGTGAGTGTTTGCGTATCCTCCGTCACCCAATAAAATTCCTGATCCAAATTTTCCATTTAGGAATTGTGCTTTCACAAGAGACATATCGAAAATGTCGGAGTCGTGCGTGCTCCCATACCATCTTGCCACGACATCTAAAATTTTGAGGTCTCTACTGCATATAATTTGAACGTTGATGGAAAAAAGCCATTGCGATTTCGAAAAATTTCTCCAATGTCTCTCCTAGGGGAGTTAATTTTTACATGGGTGCAATCAATCAACCCAATCACATTTGGAATTCCATGTGGTACTACCATAGCGAAAAAGTCTGATTTGGCTTTCGCGAGGGCCTCTGGAGTGGCCACCAGATTCATCAAAATGTCTGAAAATTCAAAAAATTTTTTTTGAGACAACTCAAAGTTGCCCATGAGGGTCGAATCCACCGACCCCACATGCGGCCAGAGCCTAATTACAATTGGCGAGTAACTCATAATTGGTGAATAACTCATAAGACCCACTAAAATTCCTTAATTTCAAATTACTAATCTCTTGTTCGATTTTCAGGCATCCAGCTCGGACGTGAGCAAGTTGGGAAGACGATTCAAAGGGAAGAGGAAAGCTCGAGGCTCGACACAAATTCAGCCTCGAGTAGCTCCCTTGATGACAAAGGCACGCAAGAAGCCTAGAGACTTCGACGAAAGAAGGTCAGTCTCTAGGCTCGCCTCAACGTTGGAATCCGGAACATCGTTGGAGCACCTAGGAGTGCAGGTAAGTGGGCTTCAAGGCCGAGGGTGTGTTTGCTTGCGTGTGAGAGAGCTGTGTGAGCTGTGTGAGTCACCATCTAAAGCGTCTTAAAAAGTTGAGGGGACCTCTGGAAGACCATTTTGAGATCAGAGCTCTTGTTTGGGAGCTACGGGGCTAAAACCCCAACTCAAAACCTCAAAAACTGACGATTCAGGGGTATCATATCCTCCAAGTCGTCCTTTAATACTTTTACCCCCGTATTCTCGTCTCGGTTTTAAAACGCGTTTCAGATAAAACCAAAACTGGGGATAGAACCAGTTTTAAAACGATTGGTATTCTCGTCTTGCGTTTTAGTTAAAACGCGTGATAGAATGTTGCGCACTGGGATTGCTATATTATGGAGGACCACGAAGGCTACGATTACTTCTAGGACCGTATTTATATTTATTTCCATTCCTTTAGCCAAACATGGAAACCGTCTCTGTCTCTTCCAGACTCCTACGCATCGCTCAACAGCATTACGCATTAAAATGTGCGTGTCTTGGTACGACCTTTCGGATTCGGTTGAAGGATTCGTAAAGGCGTGAACAAGAAGTGAGTGTTTGCGTATCCTCCGTCACCCAATAAAATTCCTGATCCAAATTTTCCATTTAGGAATTGTGCTTTCACAAGAGACATATCGAAAATGTAGGAGTCGTGCGTGCTCCCATACCATCTTGCCACGACATCTAAAATTTTGAGGTCTCTACTGCATATAATTTGAACGTCGATGGAAAGCCCTTGCGATTTCGAAAAATTTCTCCAATGTCTCTCGGAGGGGAGTTAATTTTTACATGGGTGCAATCAATCAACCCAATCACATTTGGAATTCCATGTGGTACTACCATAGCGAAAAAGTTTGATTTGGCTTTCGCGAGGGCCTCTGGAGTGGCCACCAGATTCATTAAAATGTCTGAAAATTCAAAAAAATTTTTGAGACGACTCAAAATTGCCCTTGAGGGTCCAATCGACCGACCCCACATGCGGCCAGAGCCTAATTACAATTGGCGAGTAACTCATAATTGGTGAATAACTCATAAGACCCACTAAAATTCCTTAATTTCAAATTACTAATCTCTTGTTCGATTTTCAGGCATCCAGCTCGGACGTGAGCAAGTCGGGAAGACGATTCAAAGGGAAGAGGAAAGCTCGAGGCTCGACACAAATTCAGCCTCGAGTAGCTCCCTTGATGACCAAGGCACGCAAGAAGCCTAGAGACTTCGACGAAAGAAGGTCAGTCTCTAGGCTCGCCTCAACGTTGGAATCCGGAACATCGTTGGAGCACCTAGGAGTGCAGGTAAGTGGGCTTCAAGGCCGAGGGTGTGTTTGCTTGCGTGTGAGAGAGCTGTGTGAGCTGTGTGAGTCACCATCTAAAGCGTCTTAAAAAGTTGAGGGGACAATTACAATTGGCGAGTAACTCATAATTGGTGAATAACTCATAAGACCCACTAAAATTCCTTAATTTCAAATTACTAATCTCTTGTTCGATTTTCAGGCATCCAGCTCGGACGTGAGCAAGTCGGGAAGACGATTCAAAGGGAAGAGGAAAGCTCGAGGCTCGACACAAATTCAGCCTCGAGTAGCTCCCTTGATGACCAAGGCACGCAAGAAGCCTAGAGACTTCGACGAAAGAAGGTCAGTCTCTAGGCTCGCCTCAACGTTGGAATCCGGAACATCGTTGGAGCACCTAGGAGTGCAGGTAAGTGGGCTTCAAGGCCGAGGGTGTGTTTGCTTGCGTGTGAGAGAGCTGTGTGAGCTGTGTGAGTCACCATCTAAAGCGTCTTAAAAAGTTGAGGGGACAATTACAATTGGCGAGTAACTCATAATTGGTGAATAACTCATAAGACCCACTAAAATTCCTTAATTTCAAATTACTAATCTCTTGTTCGATTTTCAGGCATCCAGCTCGGACGTGAGCAAGTCGGGAAGACGATTCAAAGGGAAGAGGAAAGCTCGAGGCTCGACACAAATTCAGCCTCGAGTAGCTCCCTTGATGACCAAGGCACGCAAGAAGCCTAGAGACTTCGACGAAAGAAGGTCAGTCTCTAGGCTCGCCTCAACGTTGGAATCCGGAACATCGTTGGAGCACCTAGGAGTGCAGGTAAGTGGGCTTCAAGGCCGAGGGTGTGTTTGCTTGCGTGTGAGAGAGCTGTGTGAGCTGTGTGAGTCACCATCTAAAGCGTCTTAAAAAGTTGAGGGGACAATTACAATTGGCGAGTAACTCATAATTGGTGAATAACTCATAAGACCCACTAAAATTCCTTAATTTCAAATTACTAATCTCTTGTTCGATTTTCAGGCATCCAGCTCGGACGTGAGCAAGTCGGGAAGACGATTCAAAGGGAAGAGGAAAGCTCGAGGCTCGACACAAATTCAGCCTCGAGTAGCTCCCTTGATGACCAAGGCACGCAAGAAGCCTAGAGACTTCGACGAAAGAAGGTCAGTCTCTAGGCTCGCCTCAACGTTGGAATCCGGAACATCGTTGGAGCACCTAGGAGTGCAGGTAAGTGGGCTTCAAGGCCGAGGGTGTGTTTGCTTGCGTGTGAGAGAGCTGTGTGAGCTGTGTGAGTCACCATCTAAAGCGTCTTAAAAAGTTGAGGGGACAATTACAATTGGCGAGTAACTCATAATTGGTGAATAACTCATAAGACCCACTAAAATTCCTTAATTTCAAATTACTAATCTCTTGTTCGATTTTCAGGCATCCAGCTCGGACGTGAGCAAGTCGGGAAGACGATTCAAAGGGAAGAGGAAAGCTCGAGGCTCGACACAAATTCAGCCTCGAGTAGCTCCCTTGATGACCAAGGCACGCAAGAAGCCTAGAGACTTCGACGAAAGAAGGTCAGTCTCTAGGCTCGCCTCAACGTTGGAATCCGGAACATCGTTGGAGCACCTAGGAGTGCAGGTAAGTGGGCTTCAAGGCCGAGGGTGTGTTTGCTTGCGTGTGAGAGAGCTGTGTGAGCTGTGTGAGTCACCATCTAAAGCGTCTTAAAAAGTTGAGGGGACAATTACAATTGGCGAGTAACTCATAATTGGTGAATAACTCATAAGACCCACTAAAATTCCTTAATTTCAAATTACTAATCTCTTGTTCGATTTTCAGGCATCCAGCTCGGACGTGAGCAAGTCGGGAAGACGATTCAAAGGGAAGAGGAAAGCTCGAGGCTCGACACAAATTCAGCCTCGAGTAGCTCCCTTGATGACCAAGGCACGCAAGAAGCCTAGAGACTTCGACGAAAGAAGGTCAGTCTCTAGGCTCGCCTCAACGTTGGAATCCGGAACATCGTTGGAGCACCTAGGAATGCAGGTAAGTGGGCTTCAAGGCCGAGGGTGTGTTTGCTTGCGTGTGAGAGAGCTGTGTGAGCTGTGTGAGTCACCATCTAAAGCGTCTTAAAAAGTTGAGGGGACAATTACAATTGGCGAGTAACTCATAATTGGTGAATAACTCATAAGACCCACTAAAATTCCTTAATTTCAAATTACTAATCTCTTGTTCGATTTTCAGGCATCCAGCTCGGACGTGAGCAAGTCGGGAAGACGATTCAAAGGGAAGAGGAAAGCTCGAGGCTCGACACAAATTCAGCCTCGAGTAGCTCCCTTGATGACCAAGGCACGCAAGAAGCCTAGAGACTTCGACGAAAGAAGGTCAGTCTCTAGGCTCGCCTCAACGTTGGAATCCGGAACATCGTTGGAGCACCTAGGAGTGCAGGTAAGTGGGCTTCAAGGCCGAGGGTGTGTTTGCTTGCGTGTGAGAGAGCTGTGTGAGCTGTGTGAGTCACCATCTAAAGCGTCTTAAAAAGTTGAGGGGACAATTACAATTGGCGAGTAACTCATAATTGGTGAATAACTCATAAGACCCACTAAAATTCCTTAATTTCAAATTACTAATCTCTTGTTCGATTTTCAGGCATCCAGCTCGGACGTGAGCAAGTCGGGAAGACGATTCAAAGGGAAGAGGAAAGCTCGAGGCTCGACACAAATTCAGCCTCGAGTAGCTCCCTTGATGACCAAGGCACGCAAGAAGCCTAGAGACTTCGACGAAAGAAGGTCAGTCTCTAGGCTCGCCTCAACGTTGGAATCCGGAACATCGTTGGAGCACCTAGGAGTGCAGGTAAGTGGGCTTCAAGGCCGAGGGTGTGTTTGCTTGCGTGTGAGAGAGCTGTGTGAGCTTTGTGAGTCACCATCTAAAGCGTCTTAAAAAGTTGAGGGGACAATTACAATTGGCGAGTAACTCATAATTGGTGAATAACTCATAAGACCCACTAAAATTCCTTAATTTCAAATTACTAATCTCTTGTTCGATTTTCAGGCATCCAGCTCGGACGTGAGCAAGTCGGGAAGACGATTCAAAGGGAAGAGGAAAGCTCGAGGCTCGACACAAATTCAGCCTCGAGTAGCTCCCTTGATGACCAAGGCACGCAAGAAGCCTAGAGACTTCGACGAAAGAAGGTCAGTCTCTAGGCTCGCCTCAACGTTGGAATCCGGAACATCGTTGGAGCACCTAGGAGTGCAGGTAAGTGGGCTTCAAGGCCGAGGGTGTGTTTGCTTGCGTGTGAGAGAGCTGTGTGAGCTGTGTGAGTCACCATCTAAAGCGTCTTAAAAAGTTGAGGGGACAATTACAATTGGCGAGTAACTCATAATTGGTGAATAACTCATAAGACCCACTAAAATTCCTTAATTTCAAATTACTAATCTCTTGTTCGATTTTCAGGCATCCAGCTCGGACGTGAGCAAGTCGGGAAGACGATTCAAAGGGAAGAGGAAAGCTCGAGGCTCGACACAAATTCAGCCTCGAGTAGCTCCCTTGATGACCAAGGCACGCAAGAAGCCTAGAGACTTCGACGAAAGAAGGTCAGTCTCTAGGCTCGCCTCAACGTTGGAATCCGGAACATCGTTGGAGCACCTAGGAGTGCAGGTAAGTGGGCTTCAAGGCCGAGGGTGTGTTTGCTTGCGTGTGAGAGAGCTGTGTGAGCTGTGTGAGTCACCATCTAAAGCGTCTTAAAAAGTTGAGGGGACCTCTGGAAGACCATTTTGAGATCAGAGCTCTTGTTTGGGAGCTACGGGGCTAAAACCCCAACTCAAAACCTCAAAAACTGACGATTCAGGGGTATCATATCCTCCAAATCGTCCTTTAATACTTTTACCCCCGTATTCTCGTCTCGGTTTTAAAACGCGTTTCCGATAAAACCAAAACGGGATAAAACCAGTTTTAAAACGATTGGTATTCTCGTCTTGCGTTTTAGTTAAAACGCGTGATAGAATGTTGCGCACTGGGATTGCTATATAATGGAGGACCACGCAGGCTACGATTACTTCTAGGACCGTATTTATATTTATTTCCATTCCTTTAGCCAAACATGGAAACCGTCTCTGTCTCTTCCAGACTCCAACGCATCGCTCAACAGCATTACGCATTAAAATGTGCGTGTCTTGGTACGACCTTTCGGATTCGGTTGAAGGATTCGTTAAAGGCGTGAACAAGAAGTGAGTGTTTGCGTATCCTCCGTCACCCAATAAAATTCCTGATCCAAATTTTCCATTTAGGAATTGTGCTTTCACAAGAGACATATCGAAAATGTCGGAGTCGTGCGTGCTCCCATACCATCTTGCCACGACATCTAAAATTTTGAGGTCTCTACTGCATATAATTTGAACGTTGATGGAAAAAATCCATTGCGATTTCGAAAAATTTCTCCAATGTCTCTCCTAGGGGAGTTAATTTTTACATGGGTGCAATCAATCAACCCAATCACATTTGGAATTCCATGTGGTACTACCATAGCGAAAAAGTCTGATTTGGCTTTCGCGAGGGCCTCTGGAGTGGCCACCAGATTCATCAAAATGTCTGAAAATTCAAAAAATTTTTTTTGAGACAACTCAAAGTTGCCCATGAGGGTCGAATCCACCGACCCCACATGCGGCCAGAGCCTAATTACAATTGGCGAGTAACTCATAATTGGTGAATAACTCATAAGACCCACTAAAATTCCTTAATTTCAAATTACTAATCTCTTGTTCGATTTTCAGGCATCCAGCTCGGACGTGAGCAAGTCGGGAAGACGATTCAAAGGGAAGAGGAAAGCTCGAGGCTCGACACAAATTCAGCCTCGAGTAGCTCCCTTGATGACCAAGGCACGCAAGAAGCCTAGAGACTTCGACGAAAGAAGGTCAGTCTCTAGGCTCGCCTCAACGTTGGAATCCGGAACATCGTTGGAGCACCTAGGAGTGCAGGTAAGTGGGCTTCAAGGCCGAGGGTGTGTTTGCTTGCGTGTGAGAGAGCTGTGTGAGCTGTGTGAGTCACCATCTAAAGCGTCTTAAAAAGTTGAGGGGACCTCTGGAAGACCATTTTGAGATCAGAGCTCTTGTTTGGGAGCTACGGGGCTAAAACCCCAACTCAAAACCTCAAAAACTGACGATTCAGGGGTATCATATCCTCCAAGTCGTCCTTTAATACTTTTACCCCCGTATTCTCGTCTCGGTTTTAAAACGCGTTTCAGATAAAACCAAAACTGGGGATAGAACCAGTTTTAAAACGATTGGTATTCTCGTCTTGCGTTTTAGTTAAAACGCGTGATAGAATGTTGCGCACTGGGATTGCTATATTATGGAGGACCACGAAGGCTACGATTACTTCTAGGACCGTATTTATATTTATTTCCATTCCTTTAGCCAAACATGGAAACCGTCTCTGTCTCTTCCAGACTCCTACGCATCGCTCAACAGCATTACACATTAAAATGTGCGTGTCTTGGTACGACCTTTCGGATTCGGTTGAAGGATTCGTAAAGGCGTGAACAAGAAGTGAGTGTTTGCGTATCCTCCGTCACCCAATAAAATTCCTGATCCAAATTTTCCATTTAGGAATTGTGCTTTCACAAGAGACATATCGAAAATGTAGGAGTCGTGCGTGCTCCCATACCATCTTGCCACGACATCTAAAATTTTGAGGTCTCTACTGCATATAATTTGAACGTCGATGGAAAGCCCTTGCGATTTCGAAAAATTTCTCCAATGTCTCTCGGAGGGGAGTTAATTTTTACATGGGTGCAATCAATCAACCCAATCACATTTGGAATTCCATGTGGTACTACCATAGCGAAAAAGTTTGATTTGGCTTTCGCGAGGGCCTCTGGAGTGGCCACCAGATTCATTAAAATGTCTGAAAATTCAAAAAAATTTTTGAGACGACTCAAAATTGCCCTTGAGGGTCCAATCGACCGACCCCACATGCGGCCAGAGCCTAATTACAATTGGCGAGTAACTCATAATTGGTGAATAACTCATAAGACCCACTAAAATTCCTTAATTTCAAATTACTAATCTCTTGTTCGATTTTCAGGCATCCAGCTCGGACGTGAGCAAGTCGGGAAGACGATTCAAAGGGAAGAGGAAAGCTCGAGGCTCGACACAAATTCAGCCTCGAGTAGCTCCCTTGATGACCAAGGCACGCAAGAAGCCTAGAGACTTCGACGAAAGAAGGTCAGTCTCTAGGCTCGCCTCAACGTTGGAATCCGGAACATCGTTGGAGCACCTAGGAGTGCAGGTAAGTGGGCTTCAAGGCCGAGGGTGTGTTTGCTTGCGTGTGAGAGAGCTGTGTGAGCTGTGTGAGTCACCATCTAAAGCGTCTTAAAAAGTTGAGGGGACAATTACAATTGGCGAGTAACTCATAATTGGTGAATAACTCATAAGACCCACTAAAATTCCTTAATTTCAAATTACTAATCTCTTGTTCGATTTTCAGGCATCCAGCTCGGACGTGAGCAAGTCGGGAAGACGATTCAAAGGGAAGAGGAAAGCTCGAGGCTCGACACAAATTCAGCCTCGAGTAGCTCCCTTGATGACCAAGGCACGCAAGAAGCCTAGAGACTTCGACGAAAGAAGGTCAGTCTCTAGGCTCGCCTCAACGTTGGAATCCGGAACATCGTTGGAGCACCTAGGAGTGCAGGTAAGTGGGCTTCAAGGCCGAGGGTGTGTTTGCTTGCGTGTGAGAGAGCTGTGTGAGCTGTGTGAGTCACCATCTAAAGCGTCTTAAAAAGTTGAGGGGACAATTACAATTGGCGAGTAACTCATAATTGGTGAATAACTCATAAGACCCACTAAAATTCCTTAATTTCAAATTACTAATCTCTTGTTCGATTTTCAGGCATCCAGCTCGGACGTGAGCAAGTCGGGAAGACGATTCAAAGGGAAGAGGAAAGCTCGAGGCTCGACACAAATTCAGCCTCGAGTAGCTCCCTTGATGACCAAGGCACGCAAGAAGCCTAGAGACTTCGACGAAAGAAGGTCAGTCTCTAGGCTCGCCTCAACGTTGGAATCCGGAACATCGTTGGAGCACCTAGGAGTGCAGGTAAGTGGGCTTCAAGGCCGAGGGTGTGTTTGCTTGCGTGTGAGAGAGCTGTGTGAGCTGTGTGAGTCACCATCTAAAGCGTCTTAAAAAGTTGAGGGGACAATTACAATTGGCGAGTAACTCATAATTGGTGAATAACTCATAAGACCCACTAAAATTCCTTAATTTCAAATTACTAATCTCTTGTTCGATTTTCAGGCATCCAGCTCGGACGTGAGCAAGTCGGGAAGACGATTCAAAGGGAAGAGGAAAGCTCGAGGCTCGACACAAATTCAGCCTCGAGTAGCTCCCTTGATGACCAAGGCACGCAAGAAGCCTAGAGACTTCGACGAAAGAAGGTCAGTCTCTAGGCTCGCCTCAACGTTGGAATCCGGAACATCGTTGGAGCACCTAGGAGTGCAGGTAAGTGGGCTTCAAGGCCGAGGGTGTGTTTGCTTGCGTGTGAGAGAGCTGTGTGAGCTGTGTGAGTCACCATCTAAATCGTCTTAAAAAGTTGAGGGGACAATTACAATTGGCGAGTAACTCATAATTGGTGAATAACTCATAAGACCCACTAAAATTCCTTAATTTCAAATTACTAATCTCTTGTTCGATTTTCAGGCATCCAGCTCGGACGTGAGCAAGTCGGGAAGACGATTCAAAGGGAAGAGGAAAGCTCGAGGCTCGACACAAATTCAGCCTCGAGTAGCTCCCTTGATGACCAAGGCACGCAAGAAGCCTAGAGACTTCGACGAAAGAAGGTCAGTCTCTAGGCTCGCCTCAACGTTGGAATCCGGAACATCGTTGGAGCACCTAGGAGTGCAGGTAAGTGGGCTTCAAGGCCGAGGGTGTGTTTGCTTGCGTGTGAGAGAGCTGTGTGAGCTGTGTGAGTCACCATCTAAAGCGTCTTAAAAAGTTGAGGGGACAATTACAATTGGCGAGTAACTCATAATTGGTGAATAACTCATAAGACCCACTAAAATTCCTTAATTTCAAATTACTAATCTCTTGTTCGATTTTCAGGCATCCAGCTCGGACGTGAGCAAGTCGGGAAGACGATTCAAAGGGAAGAGGAAAGCTCGAGGCTCGACACAAATTCAGCCTCGAGTAGCTCCCTTGATGACCAAGGCACGCAAGAAGCCTAGAGACTTCGACGAAAGAAGGTCAGTCTCTAGGCTCGCCTCAACGTTGGAATCCGGAACATCGTTGGAGCACCTAGGAGTGCAGGTAAGTGGGCTTCAAGGCCGAGGGTGTGTTTGCTTGCGTGTGAGAGAGCTGTGTGAGCTGTGTGAGTCACCATCTAAAGCGTCTTAAAAAGTTGAGGGGACAATTACAATTGGCGAGTAACTCATAATTGGTGAATAACTCATAAGACCCACTAAAATTCCTTAATTTCAAATTACTAATCTCTTGTTCGATTTTCAGGCATCCAGCTCGGACGTGAGCAAGTCGGGAAGACGATTCAAAGGGAAGAGGAAAGCTCGAGGCTCGACACAAATTCAGCCTCGAGTAGCTCCCTTGATGACCAAGGCACGCAAGAAGCCTAGAGACTTCGACGAAAGAAGGTCAGTCTCTAGGCTCGCCTCAACGTTGGAATCCGGAACATCGTTGGAGCACCTAGGAGTGCAGGTAAGTGGGCTTCAAGGCCGAGGGTGTGTTTGCTTGCGTGTGAGAGAGCTGTGTGAGCTGTGTGAGTCACCATCTAAAGCGTCTTAAAAAGTTGAGGGGACAATTACAATTGGCGAGTAACTCATAATTGGTGAATAACTCATAAGACCCACTAAAATTCCTTAATTTCAAATTACTAATCTCTTGTTCGATTTTCAGGCATCCAGCTCGGACGTGAGCAAGTCGGGAAGACGATTCAAAGGGAAGAGGAAAGCTCGAGGCTCGACACAAATTCAGCCTCGAGTAGCTCCCTTGATGACCAAGGCACGCAAGAAGCCTAGAGACTTCGACGAAAGAAGGTCAGTCTCTAGGCTCGCCTCAACGTTGGAATCCGGAACATCGTTGGAGCACCTAGGAGTGCAGGTAAGTGGGCTTCAAGGCCGAGGGTGTGTTTGCTTGCGTGTGAGAGAGCTGTGTGAGCTGTGTGAGTCACCATCTAAAGCGTCTTAAAAGTTGAGGGGACCTCTGGAAGACCATTTTGAGATCAGAGCTCTTGTTTGGGAGCTACGGGGCTAAAACCCCAACTCAAAACCTCAAAAACTGACGATTCAGGGGTATCATATCCTCCAAATCGTCCTTTAATACTTTTACCCCCGTATTCTCGTCTCGGTTTTAAAACGCGTTTCAGATAAAACCAAAACTGGGGATAGAACCATGCTCTAGAGTATGGAACCAGTTTTAAAACGATTAGTATTCTCGTCTTGCGTTTTAGTTAAAACGCGTGATAGAATGTTGCGCACTGGGATTGCTATATGGAGGCCCACGCAGGCTACAATTACTTCTAGGACCGTATTTATATTTATTTCCATTCCTTTAGCCAAACATGGAAACCGTCTCTTCCAGACTCCTACGCATCGCTCAACAGCATTACACATTAAAATGTGCGTGTCTTGGTACGACCTTTCGGATTTGGTTGAAGGATTCGTTAAAGGCGTGAACAAGAAGTGAGTGTTTGCGTATCCTCCGTCACCCAATAAAATTCCTGATCCAAATTTTCCATTTAGGAATTGTGCTTTCACAAGAGACATATCGAAAATGTAGGAGTCGTGCGTGCTCCCATACCATCTTGCCACGACATCTAAAATTTTGAGGTCTCTACTGCATATAATTTGAACGTCGATGGAAAGCCCTTGCGATTTCGAAAAATTTCTCCAATGTCTCTCGGAGGGGAGTTAATTTTTACATGGGTGCAATCAATCAACCCAATCACATTTGGAATTCCATGTGGTACTACCATAGCGAAAAAGTTTGATTTGGCTTTCGCGAGGGCCTCTGGAGTGGCCACCAGATTCATTAAAATGTCTGAAAATTCAAAAAAATTTTTGAGACGACTCAAAATTGCCCTTGAGGGTCCAATCGACCGACCCCACATGCGGCCAGAGCCTAATTACAATTGGCGAGTAACTCATAATTGGTGAATAACTCATAAGACCCACTAAAATTCCTTAATTTCAAATTACTAATCTCTTGTTCGATTTTCAGGCATCCAGCTCGGACGTGAGCAAGTCGGGAAGACGATTCAAAGGGAAGAGGAAAGCTCGAGGCTCGACACAAATTCAGCCTCGAGTAGCTCCCTTGATGACCAAGGCACGCAAGAAGCCTAGAGACTTCGACGAAAGAAGGTCAGTCTCTAGGCTCGCCTCAACGTTGGAATCCGGAACATCGTTGGAGCACCTAGGAGTGCAGGTAAGTGGGCTTCAAGGCCGAGGGTGTGTTTGCTTGCGTGTGAGAGAGCTGTGTGAGCTGTGTGAGTCACCATCTAAAGCGTCTTAAAAAGTTGAGGGGACAATTACAATTGGCGAGTAACTCATAATTGGTGAATAACTCATAAGACCCACTAAAATTCCTTAATTTCAAATTACTAATCTCTTGTTCGATTTTCAGGCATCCAGCTCGGACGTGAGCAAGTCGGGAAGACGATTCAAAGGGAAGAGGAAAGCTCGAGGCTCGACACAAATTCAGCCTCGAGTAGCTCCCTTGATGACCAAGGCACGCAAGAAGCCTAGAGACTTCGACGAAAGAAGGTCAGTCTCTAGGCTCGCCTCAACGTTGGAATCCGGAACATCGTTGGAGCACCTAGGAGTGCAGGTAAGTGGGCTTCAAGGCCGAGGGTGTGTTTGCTTGCGTGTGAGAGAGCTGTGTGAGCTGTGTGAGTCACCATCTAAAGCGTCTTAAAAAGTTGAGGGGACAATTACAATTGGCGAGTAACTCATAATTGGTGAATAACTCATAAGACCCACTAAAATTCCTTAATTTCAAATTACTAATCTCTTGTTCGATTTTCAGGCATCCAGCTCGGACGTGAGCAAGTCGGGAAGACGATTCAAAGGGAAGAGGAAAGCTCGAGGCTCGACACAAATTCAGCCTCGAGTAGCTCCCTTGATGACCAAGGCACGCAAGAAGCCTAGAGACTTCGACGAAAGAAGGTCAGTCTCTAGGCTCGCCTCAACGTTGGAATCCGGAACATCGTTGGAGCACCTAGGAGTGCAGGTAAGTGGGCTTCAAGGCCGAGGGTGTGTTTGCTTGCGTGTGAGAGAGCTGTGTGAGCTGTGTGAGTCACCATCTAAAGCGTCTTAAAAAGTTGAGGGGACAATTACAATTGGCGAGTAACTCATAATTGGTGAATAACTCATAAGACCCACTAAAATTCCTTAATTTCAAATTACTAATCTCTTGTTCGATTTTCAGGCATCCAGCTCGGACGTGAGCAAGTCGGGAAGACGATTCAAAGGGAAGAGGAAAGCTCGAGGCTCGACACAAATTCAGCCTCGAGTAGCTCCCTTGATGACCAAGGCACGCAAGAAGCCTAGAGACTTCGACGAAAGAAGGTCAGTCTCTAGGCTCGCCTCAACGTTGGAATCCGGAACATCGTTGGAGCACCTAGGAGTGCAGGTAAGTGGGCTTCAAGGCCGAGGGTGTGTTTGCTTGCGTGTGAGAGAGCTGTGTGAGCTGTGTGAGTCACCATCTAAAGCGTCTTAAAAAGTTGAGGGGACAATTACAATTGGCGAGTAACTCATAATTGGTGAATAACTCATAAGACCCACTAAAATTCCTTAATTTCAAATTACTAATCTCTTGTTCGATTTTCAGGCATCCAGCTCGGACGTGAGCAAGTCGGGAAGACGATTCAAAGGGAAGAGGAAAGCTCGAGGCTCGACACAAATTCAGCCTCGAGTAGCTCCCTTGATGACCAAGGCACGCAAGAAGCCTAGAGACTTCGACGAAAGAAGGTCAGTCTCTAGGCTCGCCTCAACGTTGGAATCCGGAACATCGTTGGAGCACCTAGGAGTGCAGGTAAGTGGGCTTCAAGGCCGAGGGTGTGTTTGCTTGCGTGTGAGAGAGCTGTGTGAGCTGTGTGAGTCACCATCTAAAGCGTCTTAAAAAGTTGAGGGGACAATTACAATTGGCGAGTAACTCATAATTGGTGAATAACTCATAAGACCCACTAAAATTCCTTAATTTCAAATTACTAATCTCTTGTTCGATTTTCAGGCATCCAGCTCGGACGTGAGCAAGTCGGGAAGACGATTCAAAGGGAAGAGGAAAGCTCGAGGCTCGACACAAATTCAGCCTCGAGTAGCTCCCTTGATGACCAAGGCACGCAAGAAGCCTAGAGACTTCGACGAAAGAAGGTCAGTCTCTAGGCTCGCCTCAACGTTGGAATCCGGAACATCGTTGGAGCACCTAGGAGTGCAGGTAAGTGGGCTTCAAGGCCGAGGGTGTGTTTGCTTGCGTGTGAGAGAGCTGTGTGAGCTGTGTGAGTCACCATCTAAAGCGTCTTAAAAAGTTGAGGGGACAATTACAATTGGCGAGTAACTCATAATTGGTGAATAACTCATAAGACCCACTAAAATTCCTTAATTTCAAATTACTAATCTCTTGTTCGATTTTCAGGCATCCAGCTCGGACGTGAGCAAGTCGGGAAGACGATTCAAAGGGAAGAGGAAAGCTCGAGGCTCGACACAAATTCAGCCTCGAGTAGCTCCCTTGATGACCAAGGCACGCAAGAAGCCTAGAGACTTCGACGAAAGAAGGTCAGTCTCTAGGCTCGCCTCAACGTTGGAATCCGGAACATCGTTGGAGCACCTAGGAGTGCAGGTAAGTGGGCTTCAAGGCCGAGGGTGTGTTTGCTTGCGTGTGAGAGAGCTGTGTGAGCTGTGTGAGTCACCATCTAAAGCGTCTTAAAAAGTTGAGGGGACAATTACAATTGGCGAGTAACTCATAATTGGTGAATAACTCATAAGACCCACTAAAATTCCTTAATTTCAAATTACTAATCTCTTGTTCGATTTTCAGGCATCCAGCTCGGACGTGAGCAAGTCGGGAAGACGATTCAAAGGGAAGAGGAAAGCTCGAGGCTCGACACAAATTCAGCCTCGAGTAGCTCCCTTGATGACCAAGGCACGCAAGAAGCCTAGAGACTTCGACGAAAGAAGGTCAGTCTCTAGGCTCGCCTCAACGTTGGAATCCGGAACATCGTTGGAGCACCTAGGAGTGCAGGTAAGTGGGCTTCAACCTCGAGTAGCTCCCTTGATGACCAAGGCACGCAAGAAGCCTAGAGACTTCGACGAAAGAAGGTCAGTCTCTAGGCTCGCCTCAACGTTGGAATCCGGAACATCGTTGGAGCACCTAGGAGTGCAGGTAAGTGGGCTTCAAGGCCGAGGGTGTGTTTGCTTGCGTGTGAGAGAGCTGTGTGAGCTGTGTGAGTCACCATCTAAAGCGTCTTAAAAAGTTGAGGGGACAATTACAATTGGCGAGTAACTCATAATTGGTGAATAACTCATAAGACCCACTAAAATTCCTTAATTTCAAATTACTAATCTCTTGTTCGATTTTCAGGCATCCAGCTCGGACGTGAGCAAGTCGGGAAGACGATTCAAAGGGAAGAGGAAAGCTCGAGGCTCGACACAAATTCAGCCTCGAGTAGCTCCCTTGATGACCAAGGCACGCAAGAAGCCTAGAGACTTCGACGAAAGAAGGTCAGTCTCTAGGCTCGCCTCAACGTTGGAATCCGGAACATCGTTGGAGCACCTAGGAGTGCAGGTAAGTGGGCTTCAAGGCCGAGGGTGTGTTTGCCTGCGTGTGAGAGAGCTGTGTGAGCTGTGTGAGTCACCATCTAAAGCGTCTTAAAAAGTTGAGGGGACAATTACAATTGGCGAGTAACTCATAATTGGTGAATAACTCATAAGACCCACTAAAATTCCTTAATTTCAAATTACTAATCTCTTGTTCGATTTTCAGGCATCCAGCTCGGACGTGAGCAAGTCGGGAAGACGATTCAAAGGGAAGAGGAAAGCTCGAGGCTCGACACAAATTCAGCCTCGAGTAGCTCCCTTGATGACCAAGGCACGCAAGAAGCCTAGAGACTTCGACGAAAGAAGGTCAGTCTCTAGGCTCGCCTCAACGTTGGAATCCGGAACATCGTTGGAGCACCTAGGAGTGCAGGTAAGTGGGCTTCAAGGCCGAGGGTGTGTTTGCTTGCGTGTGAGAGAGCTGTGTGAGCTGTGTGAGTCACCATCTAAAGCGTCTTAAAAAGTTGAGGGGACAATTACAATTGGCGAGTAACTCATAATTGGTGAATAACTCATAAGACCCACTAAAATTCCTTAATTTCAAATTACTAATCTCTTGTTCGATTTTCAGGCATCCAGCTCGGACGTGAGCAAGTCGGGAAGACGATTCAAAGGGAAGAGGAAAGCTCGAGGCTCGACACAAATTCAGCCTCGAGTAGCTCCCTTGATGACCAAGGCACGCAAGAAGCCTAGAGACTTCGACGAAAGAAGGTCAGTCTCTAGGCTCGCCTCAACGTTGGAATCCGGAACATCGTTGGAGCACCTAGGAGTGCAGGTAAGTGGGCTTCAAGGCCGAGGGTGTGTTTGCTTGCGTGTGAGAGAGCTGTGTGAGCTGTGTGAGTCACCATCTAAATCGTCTTAAAAAGTTGAGGGGACAATTACAATTGGCGAGTAACTCATAATTGGTGAATAACTCATAAGACCCACTAAAATTCCTTAATTTCAAATTACTAATCTCTTGTTCGATTTTCAGGCATCCAGCTCGGACGTGAGCAAGTCGGGAAGACGATTCAAAGGGAAGAGGAAAGCTCGAGGCTCGACACAAATTCAGCCTCGAGTAGCTCCCTTGATGACCAAGGCACGCAAGAAGCCTAGAGACTTCGACGAAAGAAGGTCAGTCTCTAGGCTCGCCTCAACGTTGGAATCCGGAACATCGTTGGAGCACCTAGGAGTGCAGGTAAGTGGGCTTCAAGGCCGAGGGTGTGTTTGCTTGCGTGTGAGAGAGCTGTGTGAGCTGTGTGAGTCACCATCTAAAGCGTCTTAAAAAGTTGAGGGGACAATTACAATTGGCGAGTAACTCATAATTGGTGAATAACTCATAAGACCCACTAAAATTCCTTAATTTCAAATTACTAATCTCTTGTTCGATTTTCAGGCATCCAGCTCGGACGTGAGCAAGTCGGGAAGACGATTCAAAGGGAAGAGGAAAGCTCGAGGCTCGACACAAATTCAGCCTCGAGTAGCTCCCTTGATGACCAAGGCACGCAAGAAGCCTAGAGACTTCGACGAAAGAAGGTCAGTCTCTAGGCTCGCCTCAACGTTGGAATCCGGAACATCGTTGGAGCACCTAGGAGTGCAGGTAAGTGGGCTTCAAGGCCGAGGGTGTGTTTGCTTGCGTGTGAGAGAGCTGTGTGAGCTGTGTGAGTCACCATCTAAAGCGTCTTAAAAAGTTGAGGGGACAATTACAATTGGCGAGTAACTCATAATTGGTGAATAACTCATAAGACCCACTAAAATTCCTTAATTTCAAATTACTAATCTCTTGTTCGATTTTCAGGCATCCAGCTCGGACGTGAGCAAGTCGGGAAGACGATTCAAAGGGAAGAGGAAAGCTCGAGGCTCGACACAAATTCAGCCTCGAGTAGCTCCCTTGATGACCAAGGCACGCAAGAAGCCTAGAGACTTCGACGAAAGAAGGTCAGTCTCTAGGCTCGCCTCAACGTTGGAATCCGGAACATCGTTGGAGCACCTAGGAGTGCAGGTAAGTGGGCTTCAAGGCCGAGGGTGTGTTTGCTTGCGTGTGAGAGAGCTGTGTGAGCTGTGTGAGTCACCATCTAAAGCGTCTTAAAAAGTTGAGGGGACAATTACAATTGGCGAGTAACTCATAATTGGTGAATAACTCATAAGACCCACTAAAATTCCTTAATTTCAAATTACTAATCTCTTGTTCGATTTTCAGGCATCCAGCTCGGACGTGAGCAAGTCGGGAAGACGATTCAAAGGGAAGAGGAAAGCTCGAGGCTCGACACAAATTCAGCCTCGAGTAGCTCCCTTGATGACCAAGGCACGCAAGAAGCCTAGAGACTTCGACGAAAGAAGGTCAGTCTCTAGGCTCGCCTCAACGTTGGAATCCGGAACATCGTTGGAGCACCTAGGAGTGCAGGTAAGTGGGCTTCAAGGCCGAGGGTGTGTTTGCTTGCGTGTGAGAGAGCTGTGTGAGCTGTGTGAGTCACCATCTAAAGCGTCTTAAAAAGTTGAGGGGACAATTACAATTGGCGAGTAACTCATAATTGGTGAATAACTCATAAGACCCACTAAAATTCCTTAATTTCAAATTACTAATCTCTTGTTCGATTTTCAGGCATCCAGCTCGGACGTGAGCAAGTCGGGAAGACGATTCAAAGGGAAGAGGAAAGCTCGAGGCTCGACACAAATTCAGCCTCGAGTAGCTCCCTTGATGACCAAGGCACGCAAGAAGCCTAGAGACTTCGACGAAAGAAGGTCAGTCTCTAGGCTCGCCTCAACGTTGGAATCCGGAACATCGTTGGAGCACCTAGGAGTGCAGGTAAGTGGGCTTCAAGGCCGAGGGTGTGTTTGCTTGCGTGTGAGAGAGCTGTGTGAGCTGTGTGAGTCACCATCTAAAGCGTCTTAAAAAGTTGAGGGGGACAATTACAATTGGCGAGTAACTCATAATTGGTGAATAACTCATAAGACCCACTAAAATTCCTTAATTTCAAATTACTAATCTCTTGTTCGATTTTCAGGCATCCAGCTCGGACGTGAGCAAGTCGGGAAGACGATTCAAAGGGAAGAGGAAAGCTCGAGGCTCGACACAAATTCAGCCTCGAGTAGCTCCCTTGATGACCAAGGCACGCAAGAAGCCTAGAGACTTCGACGAAAGAAGGTCAGTCTCTAGGCTCGCCTCAACGTTGGAATCCGGAACATCGTTGGAGCACCTAGGAGTGCAGGTAAGTGGGCTTCAAGGCCGAGGGTGTGTTTGCTTGCGTGTGAGAGAGCTGTGTGAGCTGTGTGAGTCACCATCTAAAGCGTCTTAAAAAGTTGAGGGGACAATTACAATTGGCGAGTAACTCATAATTGGTGAATAACTCATAAGACCCACTAAAATTCCTTAATTTCAAATTACTAATCTCTTGTTCGATTTTCAGGCATCCAGCTCGGACGTGAGCAAGTCGGGAAGACGATTCAAAGGGAAGAGGAAAGCTCGAGGCTCGACACAAATTCAGCCTCGAGTAGCTCCCTTGATGACCAAGGCACGCAAGAAGCCTAGAGACTTCGACGAAAGAAGGTCAGTCTCTAGGCTCGCCTCAACGTTGGAATCCGGAACATCGTTGGAGCACCTAGGAGTGCAGGTAAGTGGGCTTCAAGGCCGAGGGTGTGTTTGCTTGCGTGTGAGAGAGCTGTGTGAGCTGTGTGAGTCACCATCTAAAGCGTCTTAAAAAGTTGAGGGGACAATTACAATTGGCGAGTAACTCATAATTGGTGAATAACTCATAAGACCCACTAAAATTCCTTAATTTCAAATTACTAATCTCTTGTTCGATTTTCAGGCATCCAGCTCGGACGTGAGCAAGTCGGGAAGACGATTCAAAGGGAAGAGGAAAGCTCGAGGCTCGACACAAATTCAGCCTCGAGTAGCTCCCTTGATGACCAAGGCACGCAAGAAGCCTAGAGACTTCGACGAAAGAAGGTCAGTCTCTAGGCTCGCCTCAACGTTGGAATCCGGAACATCGTTGGAGCACCTAGGAGTGCAGGTAAGTGGGCTTCAAGGCCGAGGGTGTGTTTGCTTGCGTGTGAGAGAGCTGTGTGAGCTGTGTGAGTCACCATCTAAAGCGTCTTAAAAAGTTGAGGGGACAATTACAATTGGCGAGTAACTCATAATTGGTGAATAACTCATAAGACCCACTAAAATTCCTTAATTTCAAATTACTAATCTCTTGTTCGATTTTCAGGCATCCAGCTCGGACGTGAGCAAGTCGGGAAGACGATTCAAAGGGAAGAGGAAAGCTCGAGGCTCGACACAAATTCAGCCTCGAGTAGCTCCCTTGATGACCAAGGCACGCAAGAAGCCTAGAGACTTCGACGAAAGAAGGTCAGTCTCTAGGCTCGCCTCAACGTTGGAATCCGGAACATCGTTGGAGCACCTAGGAGTGCAGGTAAGTGGGCTTCAAGGCCGAGGGTGTGTTTGCTTGCGTGTGAGAGAGCTGTGTGAGCTGTGTGAGTCACCATCTAAAGCGTCTTAAAAAGTTGAGGGGACAATTACAATTGGCGAGTAACTCATAATTGGTGAATAACTCATAAGACCCACTAAAATTCCTTAATTTCAAATTACTAATCTCTTGTTCGATTTTCAGGCATCCAGCTCGGACGTGAGCAAGTCGGGAAGACGATTCAAAGGGAAGAGGAAAGCTCGAGGCTCGACACAAATTCAGCCTCGAGTAGCTCCCTTGATGACCAAGGCACGCAAGAAGCCTAGAGACTTCGACGAAAGAAGGTCAGTCTCTAGGCTCGCCTCAACGTTGGAATCCGGAACATCGTTGGAGCACCTAGGAGTGCAGGTAAGTGGGCTTCAAGGCCGAGGGTGTGTTTGCTTGCGTGTGAGAGAGCTGTGTGAGCTGTGTGAGTCACCATCTAAAGCGTCTTAAAAAGTTGAGGGGACAATTACAATTGGCGAGTAACTCATAATTGGTGAATAACTCATAAGACCCACTAAAATTCCTTAATTTCAAATTACTAATCTCTTGTTCGATTTTCAGGCATCCAGCTCGGACGTGAGCAAGTCGGGAAGACGATTCAAAGGGAAGAGGAAAGCTCGAGGCTCGACACAAATTCAGCCTCGAGTAGCTCCCTTGATGACCAAGGCACGCAAGAAGCCTAGAGACTTCGACGAAAGAAGGTCAGTCTCTAGGCTCGCCTCAACGTTGGAATCCGGAACATCGTTGGAGCACCTAGGAGTGCAGGTAAGTGGGCTTCAAGGCCGAGGGTGTGTTTGCTTGCGTGTGAGAGAGCTGTGTGAGCTGTGTGAGTCACCATCTAAAGCGTCTTAAAAAGTTGAGGGGACAATTACAATTGGCGAGTAACTCATAATTGGTGAATAACTCATAAGACCCACTAAAATTCCTTAATTTCAAATTACTAATCTCTTGTTCGATTTTCAGGCATCCAGCTCGGACGTGAGCAAGTCGGGAAGACGATTCAAAGGGAAGAGGAAAGCTCGAGGCTCGACACAAATTCAGCCTCGAGTAGCTCCCTTGATGACCAAGGCACGCAAGAAGCCTAGAGACTTCGACGAAAGAAGGTCAGTCTCTAGGCTCGCCTCAACGTTGGAATCCGGAACATCGTTGGAGCACCTAGGAGTGCAGGTAAGTGGGCTTCAAGGCCGAGGGTGTGTTTGCTTGCGTGTGAGAGAGCTGTGTGAGCTGTGTGAGTCACCATCTAAAGCGTCTTAAAAAGTTGAGGGGACAATTACAATTGGCGAGTAACTCATAATTGGTGAATAACTCATAAGACCCACTAAAATTCCTTAATTTCAAATTACTAATCTCTTGTTCGATTTTCAGGCATCCAGCTCGGACGTGAGCAAGTCGGGAAGACGATTCAAAGGGAAGAGGAAAGCTCGAGGCTCGACACAAATTCAGCCTCGAGTAGCTCCCTTGATGACCAAGGCACGCAAGAAGCCTAGAGACTTCGACGAAAGAAGGTCAGTCTCTAGGCTCGCCTCAAAGTTGGAATCCGGAACATCGTTGGAGCACCTAGGAGTGCAGGTAAGTGGGCTTCAAGGCCGAGGGTGTGTTTGCTTGCGTGTGAGAGAGCTGTGTGAGCTGTGTGAGTCACCATCTAAAGCGTCTTAAAAAGTTGAGGGGACAATTACAATTGGCGAGTAACTCATAATTGGTGAATAACTCATAAGACCCACTAAAATTCCTTAATTTCAAATTACTAATCTCTTGTTCGATTTTCAGGCATCCAGCTCGGACGTGAGCAAGTCGGGAAGACGATTCAAAGGGAAGAGGAAAGCTCGAGGCTCGACACAAATTCAGCCTCGAGTAGCTCCCTTGATGACCAAGGCACGCAAGAAGCCTAGAGACTTCGACGAAAGAAGGTCAGTCTCTAGGCTCGCCTCAACGTTGGAATCCGGAACATCGTTGGAGCACCTAGGAGTGCAGGTAAGTGGGCTTCAAGGCCGAGGGTGTGTTTGCTTGCGTGTGAGAGAGCTGTGTGAGCTGTGTGAGTCACCATCTAAAGCGTCTTAAAAAGTTGAGGGGACAATTACAATTGGCGAGTAACTCATAATTGGTGAATAACTCATAAGACCCACTAAAATTCCTTAATTTCAAATTACTAATCTCTTGTTCGATTTTCAGGCATCCAGCTCGGACGTGAGCAAGT
>CAWVOI010000057.1:0-30916 GCA_963930915.1 Forcipomyia taiwana
AGCAGTGGTATCAACGCAGAGTACTGTGTGGAAATTTGGGAAACTTTACTGTTTTTTTTCGGTGGGAAAATGAAAATTTTCTGGAAAATTGTCTTTTTCCACATATGTATCAAACCTTCAGAAACAAGAAAATTTATAGTTATTGGGGGGTCTAGTGGAGTTTTTGGTCAGTAAATGACCACCCCTCCAACTCCCACCCACACAATTTAGCGGCTTTTGTGACTAAATCGACTCGAGGGAAAACGTCACTACATGAATGGAACTGTTACGGATCCCGGAAAATGAGGTATCGTTAGATAGGTAAAAATTGTAGCTACCGTTTTGTGGTCTTGGATTTTGGAAAAACTATACTTTGGTCGTGGAAATTTGTGTGGAAATTTGGGAAACTTTACTGTTTTTTTTTCGGTGGGAAAATGAAAATTTTCTGGAAAATTGTCTTTTTCCACATATGTATCAAACTTTCAGAATCAAGAAAATGTATAGTTATTGGGGGGTCTAGTGGAGTTTTTGGTCAGTAAATGACCACCCCTCCAACTCCCACCCACCCAATTTAGCGGCTTTTGTGACTAAATCGACTCGAGGGAAAACGTCACTACATGAATGGAACTGTTACGGATCCCGGAAAATGAGGTATCGTTAGATAGGTAAAGATTGTAGCTACCGTTTTGTGGTCTTGGATTTTGGAAAAACTATACTTTGGTCGTGGAAATTTGTGTGGAAATTTGGGAAACTTTACTGTTGTTTTTCGGTGGGAAAATGAAAATTTTCTGGAAAATTGTCTCTTTCCACATATGTATCAAACCTTCAGAAACAAGAAAATGTATAGTTATTGGGGGGTCTAGTGGAGTTTTTGGTCAGTAAATGACCACCCCTCCAACTCCCACCCACCCAATTTAGCGGCTTTTGTGACTAAATCGACTCGAGGGAAAACGTCACTACATGAATGGAACTGTTACGGATCCCGGAAAATGAGGTATCGTTAGATAGGTAAAAATTGTAGCTACCGTTTTGTGGTCTTGGATTTTGGAAAAACTATACTTTGGTCGTGGAAATTTGTGTGGAAATTTGGGAAACTTTACTGTTTTTTTTCGGTGGGAAAATGAAAATTTTCTGGAAAATTGTCTTTTTCCACATATGTATCAAACTTTCAGAATCAAGAAAATGTATAGTTATTGGGGGGTCTAGTGGAGTTTTTGGTCAGTAAATGACCACCCCTCCAACTCCCACCCACCCAATTTAGCGGCTTTTGTGACTAAATCGACTCGAGGGAAAACGTCACTACATGAATGGAACTGTTACGGATCCCGGAAAATGAGGTATCGTTAGATAGGTAAAAATTGTAGCTACCGTTTTGTGGTCTTGGATTTTGGAAAAACTATACTTTGGTCGTGGAAATTTGTGTGGAAATTTGGGAAACTTTACTGTTTTTTTTCGGTGGGAAAATGAAAATTTTCTGGAAAATTGTCTTTTTCCACATATGTATCAAACCTTCAGAAACAAGAAAATTTATAGTTATTGGGGGGTCTAGTGGAGTTTTTGGTCAGTAAATGACCACCCCTCCAACTCCCACCCACACAATTTAGCGGCTTTTGTGACTAAATCGACTCGAGGGAAAACGTCACTACATGAATGGAACTGTTACGGATCCCGGAAAATGAGGTATCGTTAGATAGGTAAAGATTGTAGCTACCGTTTTGTGGTCTTGGATTTTGGAAAAACTATACTTTGGTCGTGGAAATTTGTGTGGAAATTTGGGAAACTTTACTGTTGTTTTTCGGTGGGAAAATGAAAATTTTCTGGAAAATTGTCTTTTTCCACATATGTATCAAACCTTCAGAAACAAGAAAATGTATAGTTATTGGGGGGTCTAGTGGAGTTTTTGGTCAGTAAATGACCACCCCTCCAACTCCCACCCACCCAATTTAGCGGCTTTTTGTGACTAAATCGACTCGAGGGAAAACGTCACTACATGAATGGAACTGTTACGGATCCCGGAAAATGAGGTATCGTTAGATAGGTAAAGATTGTAGCTACCGTTTTGTTGTCTTGAATTTTGGGAAACTATACTTTGGTCGTGGAAATTTGTGTGGAAATTTGGGAAACTTTACTGTTTTTTATCGGTGGGAAAATGAAAATTTTCTGGAAAATTGTCTTTTTCCACATATGTATCAAACCTTCAGAATCAAGAAAATGTATAGTTATTGGGGGGTCTAGTGGAGTTTTTGGTCAGTAAATGACCGCCCCTCCAACTCCCACCCACCCAATTTAGCGGCTTTTGTGACTAAATCGACTCGAGGGAAAACGTCACTACATGAATGGAACTGTTACGGATCCCGGAAAATGAGGTATCGTTAGATAGGTAAAGATTGTAGCTACCGTTTTGTGGTCTTGGATTTTGGAAAAACTATACTTTGGTCGTGGAAATTTGTGTGGAAATTTGGGAAACTTTACTGTTGTTTTTCGGTGGGAAAATGAAAATTTTCTGGAAAATTGTCTTTTTCCACATATGTATCAAACCTTCAGAAACAAGAAAATGTATAGTTATTGGGGGGTCTAGTGGAGTTTTTGGTCAGTAAATGACCACCCCTCCAACTCCCACCCACCCAATTTAGCGGCTTTTGTGACTAAATCGACTCGAGGGAAAACGTCACTACATGAATGGAACTGTTACGGATCCCGGAAAATGAGGTATCGTTAGATAGGTAAAGATTGTAGCTACCGTTTTGTTGTCTTGAATTTTGGGAAACTATACTTTGGTCGTGGAAATTTGTGTGGAAATTTGGGAAACTTTACTGTTTTTTATCGGTGGGAAAATGAAAATTTTCTGGAAAATTGTCTTTTTCCACATATGTATCAAACCTTCAGAATCAAGAAAATGTATAGTTATTGGGGGGTCTAGTGGAGTTTTTGGTCAGTAAATGACCGCCCCTCCAACTCCCACCCACCCAATTTAGCGGCTTTTGTGACTAAATCGACTCGAGGGAAAACGTCACTACATGAATGGAACTGTTACGGATCCCGGAAAATGAGGTATCGTTAGATAGGTAAAGATTGTAGCTACCGTTTTGTGGTCTTGGATTTTGGAAAAACTATACTTTGGTCGTGGAAATTTGTGTGGAAATTTGGGAAACTTTACTGTTTTTTTTTCGGTGGGAAAATGAAAATTTTCTGGAAAATTGTCTTTTTCCACATATGTATCAAACCTTCAGAATCAAGAAAATGTATAGTTATTGGGGGGTCTAGTGGAGTTTTTGGTCAGTAAATGACCGCCCCTCCAACTCCCACCCACCCAATTTAGCGGCTTTTGTGACTAAATCGACTCGAGGGAAAACGTCACTACATGAATGGAACTGTTACGGATCCCGGAAAATGAGGTATCGTTAGATAGGTAAAGATTGTAGCTACCGTTTTGTGGTCTTGGATTTTGGAAAAACTATACTTTGGTCGTGGAAATTTGTGTGGAAATTTGGGAAACTTTACTGTTTTTTATCGGTGGGAAAATGAAAATTTTCTGGAAAATTGTCTTTTTCCACATATGTATCAAACCTTCAGAATCAAGAAAATGTATAGTTATTGGGGGGTCTAGTGGAGTTTTTGGTCAGTAAATGACCGCCCCTCCAACTCCCACCCACCCAATTTAGCGGCTTTTGTGACTAAATCGACTCGAGGGAAAACGTCACTACATGAATGGAACTGTTACGGATCCCGGAAAATGAGGTATCGTTAGATAGGTAAAGATTGTAGCTACCGTTTTGTGGTCTTGGATTTTGGAAAAACTATACTTTGGTCGTGGAAATTTGTGTGGAAATTTGGGAAACTTTACTGTTTTTTTTCGGTGGGAAAATGAAAATTTTCTGGAAAATTGTCTTTTTCCACATATGTATCAAACCTTCAGAATCAAGAAAATGTATAGTTATTGGGGGGTCTAGTGGAGTTTTTGGTCAGTAAATGACCACCCCTCCAACTCCCACCCACCCAATTTAGCGGCTTTTGTGACTAAATCGACTCGAGGGAAAACGTCACTACATGAATGGAACTGTTACGGATCCCGGAAAATGAGGTATCGTTAGATAGGTAAAGATTGTAGCTACCGTTTTGTGGTCTTGGATTTTGGAAAAACTATACTTTGGTCGTGGAAATTTGTGTGGAAATTTGGGAAACTTTACTGTTTTTTTTCGGTGGGAAAATGAAAATTTTCTGGAAAATTGTCTTTTTCCACATATGTATCAAACCTTCAGAATCAAGAAAATGTATAGTCATTGGGGGGTCTAGTGGAGTTTTTGGTCAGTAAATGACCACCCCTCCAACTCCCACCCACCCAATTTAGCGGCTTTTGTGACTAAATCGACTCGAGGGAAAACGTCACTACATGAATGGAACTGTTACGGATCCCGGAAAATGAGGTATCGTTAGATAGGTAAAGATTGTAGCTACCGTTTTGTGGTCTTGAATTTTGGAAAAACTATACTTTGGTCGTGGAAATTTGTGTGGAAATTTGGGAAACTTTACTGTTTTTTTTTCGGTGGGAAAATGAAAATTTTCTGGAAAATTGTCTTTTTCCACATATGTATCAAACCTTCAGAAACAAGAAAATTTATAGTTATTGGGGGGTCTAGTGGAGTTTTTGGTCAGTAAATGACCACCCCTCCAACTCCCCACCCACCCAATTTAGCGGCTTTTGTGACTAAATCGACTCGAGGGAAAACGTCACTACATGAATGGAACTGTTACGGATCCCGGAAAATGAGGTATCGTTAGATAGGTAAAGATTGTAGCTACCGTTTTGTGGTCTTGAATTTTGGAAAAAACTATACTTTGGTCGTGGAAATTTGTGTGGAATTTTGGGAAACTTTACTGTTTTTTTTCGGTGGGAAAATGAAAATTATCTGGAAAATTGTCTTTTTCCACATATGTATCAAACCTTCAGAATCAAGAAAATGTATAGTTATTGGGGGGTCTAGTGGAGTTTTTGGTCAGTAAATGACCGCCACTCCAACTCCCACCCACCCAATTTAGCGGCTTTTGTGACTAAATCGACTCGAGGGAAAACGTCACTACATGAATGGAACTGTTACGGATCCCGGAAAATGAGGTATCGTTAGATAGGTAAAGATTGTAGCTACCGTTTTGTGGTCTTGGATTTTGGAAAAACTATACTTTGGTCGTGGAAATTTGTGTGGAAATTTGGGAAACTTTACTGTTTTTTTTCGGTGGGAAAATGAAAATTTTCTGGAAAATTGTCTCTTTTTCCACATATGTATCAAACCTTCAGAAACAAGAAAATTTATAGTTATTGGGGGGTCTAGTGGAGTTTTTGGTCAGTAAATGACCACCCCTCCAACTCCCACCCACACAATTTAGCGGCTTTTGTGACTAAATCGACTCGAGGGAAAACGTCACTACATGAATGGAACTGTTACGGATCCCGGAAAATGAGGTATCGTTAGATAGGTAAAAATTGTAGCTACCGTTTTGTGGTCTTGGATTTTGGAAAAACTATACTTTGGTCGTGGAAATTTGTGTGGAAATTTGGGAAACTTTACTGTTTTTTTTCGGTGGGAAAATGAAAATTTTCTGGAAAATTGTCTTTTTCCACATATGTATCAAACTTTCAGAATCAAGAAAATGTATAGTTATTGGGGGGTCTAGTGGAGTTTTTGGTCAGTAAATGACCACCCCTCCAACTCCCACCCACCCAATTTAGCGGCTTTTGTGACTAAATCGACTCGAGGGAAAACGTCACTACATGAATGGAACTGTTACGGATCCCGGAAAATGAGGTATCGTTAGATAGGTAAAGATTGTAGCTACCGTTTTGTGGTCTTGGATTTTGGAAAAACTATACTTTGGTCGTGGAAATTTGTGTGGAAATTTGGGAAACTTTACTGTTTTTTTTCGGTGGGAAAATGAAAATTTTCTGGAAAATTGTCTTTTTCCACATATGTATCAAACCTTCAGAATCAAGAAAATGTATAGTTATTGGGGGGTCTAGTGGAGTTTTTGGTCAGTAAATGACCGCCCCTCCAACTCCCACCCACCCAATTTAGCGGCTTTTGTGACTAAATCGACTCGAGGGAAAACGTCACTACATGAATGGAACTGTTACGGATCCCGGAAAATGAGGTATCGTTAGATAGGTAAAGATTGTAGCTACCGTTTTGTGGTCTTGGATTTTGGAAAAACTATACTTTGGTCGTGGAAATTTGTGTGGAAATTTGGGAAACTTTACTGTTTTTTTTCGGTGGGAAAATGAAAATTTTCTGGAAAATTGTCTTTTTCCACATATGTATCAAACCTTCAGAATCAAGAAAATGTATAGTTATTGGGGGGTCTAGTGGAGTTTTTGGTCAGTAAATGACCACCCCTCCAACTCCCACCCACCCAATTTAGCGGCTTTTGTGACTAAATCGACTCGAGGGAAAACGTCACTACATGAATGGAACTGTTACGGATCCCGGAAAATGAGGTATCGTTAGATAGGTAAAGATTGTAGCTACCGTTTTGTGGTCTTGGATTTTGGAAAAACTATACTTTGGTCGTGGAAATTTGTGTGGAAATTTGGGAAAATTTACTGTTTTTTTTCGGTGGGAAAATGAAAATTTTCTGGAAAATTGTCTTTTTCCACATATGTATCAAACCTTCAGAATCAAGAAAATGTATAGTTATTGGGGGGTCTAGTGGAGTTTTTGGTCAGTAAATGACCACCCCTCCAACTCCCACCCACCCAATTTAGCGGCTTTTGTGACTAAATCGACTCGAGGGAAAACGTCACTACATGAATGGAACTGTTACGGATCCCGGAAAATGAGGTATCGTTAGATAGGTAAAGATTGTAGCTACCGTTTTGTCGTCTTGGATTTTGGAAAAACTATACTTTGGTCGTGGAAATTTGTGTGGAAATTTGGGAAACTTTACTGTTTTTTTTCGGTGGGAAAATGAAAATTTTCTGGAAAATTGTCTTTTTCCACATATGTATCAAACCTTCAGAATCAAGAAAATGTATAGTTATTGGGGGGTCTAGTGGAGTTTTTGGTCAGTAAATGACCGCCCCTCCAACTCCCACCCACCCAATTTAGCGGCTTTTGTGACTAAATCGACTCGAGGGAAAACGTCACTACATGAATGGAACTGTTGCGGATCCCGGAAAATGAGGTATCGTTAGATAGGTAAAGATTGTAGCTACCGTTTTGTGGTCTTGGATTTTGGAAAAACTATACTTTGGTCGTGGAAATTTGTGTGGAAATTTGGGAAACTTTACTGTTTTTTTTCGGTGGGAAAATGAAAATTTTCTGGAAAATTGTCTCTTTCCACATATGTATCAAACCTTCAGAATCAAGAAAATGTATAGTTATTGGGGGGTCTAGTGGAGTTTTTGGTCAGTAAATGACCACCCCTCCAACTCCCACCCACCCAATTTAGCGGCTTTTGTGACTAAATCGACTCGAGGGAAAACGTCACTACATGAATGGAACTGTTACGGATCCCGGAAAATGAGGTATCGTTAGATAGGTAAAGATTGTAGCTACCGTTTTGTCGTCTTGAATTTTGGAAAAACTATACTTTGGTCGTGGAAATTTGTGTGGAAATTTGGGAAACTTTACTGTTTTTTTTCGGTGGGAAAATGAAAATTTTCTGGAAAATTGTCTCTTTCCACATATGTATCAAACCTTCAGAATCAAGAAAATGTATAGTTATTGGGGGGTCTAGTGGAGTTTTTGGTCAGTAAATGACCGCCCCTCCAACTCCCACCCACCCAATTTAGCGGCTTTTGTGACTAAATCGACTCGAGGGAAAACGTCACTACATGAATGGAACTGTTACGGATCCCGGAAAATGAGGTATCGTTAGATAGGTAAAGATTGTAGCTACCGTTTTGTGGTCTTGGATTTTGGAAAAACTATACTTTGGTCGTGGAAATGTGTGTGGAAATTTGGGAAACTTTACTGTTTTTTTTCGGTGGGAAAATGAAAATTTTCTGGAAAATTGTCTTTTTCCACATATGTATCAAACCTTCAGAATCAAGAAAATGTATAGTTATTGGGGGGTCTAGTGGAGTTTTTGGTCAGTAAATGACCACCCCTCCAACTCCCACCCACCCAATTTAGCGGCTTCTGTGACTAAATCGACTCGAGGGAAAACGTCACTACATGAATGGAACTGTTACGGATCCCGGAAAATGAGGTATCGTTAGATAGGTAAAGATTGTAGCTACCGTTTTGTCGTCTTGGATTTTGGAAAAACTATACTTTGGTCGTGGAAATTTGTGTGGAAATTTGGGAAACTTTACTGTTTTTTTTCGGTGGGAAAATGAAAATTTTCTGGAAAATTGTCTTTTTCCACATATGTATCAAACCTTCAGAAACAAGAAAATGTATAGTTATTGGGGGGTCTAGTGGAGTTTTTGGTCAGTAAATGACCGCCCCTCCAACTCCCACCCACCCAATTTAGCGGCTTTTGTGACTAAATCGACTCGAGGGAAAACGTCACTACATGAATGGAACTGTTACGGATCCCGGAAAATGAGGTATCGTTAGATAGGTAAAGATTGTAGCTACCGTTTTGTGGTCTTGGATTTTGGAAAAAACTATACTTTGGTCGTGGAAATTTGTGTGGAAATTTGGGAAACTTTACTGTTTTTTTTCGGTGGGAAAATGAAAATTTTCTGGAAAATTGTCTTTTTCCACATATGTATCAAACCTTCAGAATCAAGAAAATGTATAGTTATTGGGGGGTCTAGTGGAGTTTTTGGTCAGTAAATGACCGCCCCTCCAACTCCCACCCACCCAATTTAGCGGCTTTTGTGACTAAATCGACTCGAGGGAAAACGTCACTACATGAATAGAACTGTTACGGATCCCGGAAAATGAGGTATCGTTAGATAGGTAAAGATTGTAGCTACCGTTTTGTGGTCTTGGATTTTGGAAAAACTATACTTTGGTCGTGGAAATTTGTGTGGAAATTTGGGAAACTTTACTGTTTTTTTTCGGTGGGAAAATGAAAATTTTCTGGAAAATTGTCTTTTTCCACATATGTATCAAACCTTCAGAATCAAGAAAATGTATAGTTATTGGGGGGTCTAGTGGAGTTTTTGGTCAGTAAATGACCACCCCTCCAACTCCCACCCACCCAATTTAGCGGCTTTTGTGACTAAATCGACTCGAGGGAAAACGTCACTACATGAATGGAACTGTTACGGATCCCGGAAAATGAGGTATCGTTAGATAGGTAAAGATTGTAGCTACCGTTTTGTCGTCTTGAATTTTGGAAAAACTATACTTTGGTCGTGGAAATTTGTGTGGAAATTTGGGAAACTTTACTGTTTTTTTTCGGTGGGAAAATGAAAATTTTCTGGAAAATTGTCTTTTTCCACATATGTATCAAACCTTCAGAAACAAGAAAATGTATAGTTATTGGGGGTTCTAGTGGAGTTTTTGGTCAGTAAATGACCACCCCTCCAACTCCCACCCACCCAATTTAGCGGCTTTTGTGACTAAATCGACTCGAGGGAAAACGTCACTACATGAATGGAACTGTTACGGATCCCGGAAAATGAGGTATCGTTAGATAGGTAAAGATTGTAGCTACCGTTTTGTCGTCTTGAATTTTGGAAAAACTATACTTTGGTCGTGGAAATTTGTGTGGAAATTTGGGAAACTTTACTGTTTTTTTTCGGTGGGAAAATGAAAATTTTCTGGAAAATTGTCTTTTTCCACATATGTATCAAACCTTCAGAATCAAGAAAATGTATAGTTATTGGGGGGTCTAGTGGAGTTTTTGGTCAGTAAATGACCGCCCCTCCAACTCCCACCCACCCAATTTAGCGGCTTTTGTGACTAAATCGACTCGAGGGAAAACGTCACTACATGAATGGAACTGTTACGGATCCCGGAAAATGAGGTATCGTTAGATAGGTAAAGATTGTAGCTACCGTTTTGTCGTCTTGAATTTTGGAAAAACTATACTTTGGTCGTGGAAATTTGTGTGGAAATTTGGGAAACTTTACTGTTTTTTTTCGGTGGGAAAATGAAAATTTTCTGGAAAATTGTCTTTTTCCACATATGTATCAAACCTTCAGAATCAAGAAAATGTATAGTTATTGGGGGGTCTAGTGGAGTTTTTGGTCAGTAAATGACCGCCCCTCCAACTCCCACCCACCCAATTTAGCGGCTTTTGTGACTAAATCGACTCGAGGGAAAACGTCACTACATGAATGGAACTGTTACGGATCCCGGAAAATGAGGTATCGTTAGATAGGTAAAGATTGTAGCTACCGTTTTGTGGTCTTGGATTTTGGAAAAACTATACTTTGGTCGTGGAAATTTGTGTGGAAATTTGGGAAACTTTACTGTTTTTTTTCGGTGGGAAAATGAAAATTTTCTGGAAAATTGTCTTTTTCCACATATGTATCAAACCTTCAGAATCAAGAAAATGTATAGTTATTGGGGGGTCTAGTGGAGTTTTTGGTCAGTAAATGACCACCCCTCCAACTCCCACCCACCCAATTTAGCGGCTTTTGTGACTAAATCGACTCGAGGGAAAACGTCACTACATGAATGGAACTGTTACGGATCCCGGAAAATGAGGTATCGTTAGATAGGTAAAGATTGTAGCTACCGTTTTGTCGTCTTGGATTTTGGAAAAACTATACTTTGGTCGTGGAAATTTGTGTGGAAATTTGGGAAACTTTACTGTTTTTTTTCGGTGGGAAAATGAAAATTTTCTGGAAAATTGTCTTTTTCCACATATGTATCAAACCTTCAGAATCAAGAAAATGTATAGTTATTGGGGGGTCTAGTGGAGTTTTTGGTCAGTAAATGACCACCCCTCCAACTCCCACCCACCCTATTTAGCGGCTTTTGTGACTAAATCGACTCGAGGGAAAACGTCACTACATGAATGGAACTGTTACGGATCCCGGAAAATGAGGTATCGTTAGATAGATAAAGATTGTAGCTACCGTTTTGTGGTCTTGGATTTTGGAAAAACTATACTTTGGTCGTGGAAATTTGTGTGGAAATTTGGGAAACTTTACTGTTTTTTTTCGGTGGGAAAATGAAAATTTTCTGGAAAATTGTCTTTTTCCACATATGTATCAAACCTTCAGAATCAAGAAAATGTATAGTTATTGGGGGGTCTAGTGGAGTTTTTGGTCAGTAAATGACCACCCCTCCAACTCCTACCCACCCAATTTAGCGGCTTTTGTGACTAAATCGACTCGAGGGAAAACGTCACTACATGAATGGAACTGTTACGGATCCCGGAAAATGAGGTATCGTTAGATAGGTAAAGATTGTAGCTACCGTTTTGTCGTCTTGAATTTTGGAAAAACTATACTTTGGTCGTGGAAATTTGTGTGGAAATTTGGGAAACTTTACTGTTTTTTTTCGGTGGGAAAATGAAAATTTTCTGGAAAATTGTCTTTTTCCACATATGTATCAAACCTTCAGAAACAAGAAAATGTATAGTTATTGGGGGGTCTAGTGGAGTTTTTGGTCAGTAAATGACCACCCCTCCAACTCCCACCCACCCAATTTAGCGGCTTTTGTGACTAAATCGACTCGAGGGAAAACGTCACTACATGAATGGAACTGTTACGGATCCCGGAAAATGAGGTATCGTTAGATAGGTAAAGATTGTAGCTACCGTTTTGTGGTCTTGAATTTTGGAAAAACTATACTTTGGTCGTGGAAATTTGTGTGGAAATTTGGGAAACTTTACTGTTTTTTTTCGGTGGGAAAATGAAAATTTTCTGGAAAATTGTCTCTTTCCACATATGTATCAAACCTTCAGAATCAAGAAAATGTATAGTTATTGGGGGGTCTAGTGGAGTTTTTGGTCAGTAAATGACCACCCCTCCAACTCCCACCCACCCAATTTAGCGGCTTTTGTGACTAAATCGACTCGAGGGAAAACGTCACTACATGAATGGAACTGTTACGGATCCCGGAAAATGAGGTATCGTTAGATAGGTAAAGATTGTAGCTACCGTTTTGTGGTCTTGAATTTTGGAAAAACTATACTTTGGTCGTGGAAATTTGTGTGGAAATTTGGGAAACTTTACTGTTTTTTTTCGGTGGGAAAATGAAAATTTTCTGGAAAATTGTCTTTTTCCACATATGTATCAAACCTTCAGAATCAAGAAAATGTATAGTTATTGGGGGGTCTAGTGGAGTTTTTGGTCAGTAAATGACCACCCCTCCAACTCCCACCCACCCAATTTAGCGGCTTTTGTGACTAAATCGACTCGAGGGAAAACGTCACTACATGAATGGAACTGTTACGGATCCCGGAAAATGAGGTATCGTTAGATAGGTAAAGATTGTAGCTACCGTTTTGTCGTCTTGGATTTTGGAAAAACTATACTTTGGTCGTGGAAATTTGTGTGGAAATTTGGGAAACTTTACTGTTTTTTTTCGGTGGGAAAATGAAAATTTTCTGGAAAATTGTCTTTTTCCACATATGTATCAAACCTTCAGAATCAAGAAAATGTATAGTTATTGGGGGGTCTAGTGGAGTTTTTGGTCAGTAAATGACCACCCCTCCAACTCCCACCCACCCAATTTAGCGGCTTTTGTGACTAAATCGACTCGAGGGAAAACGTCACTACATGAATGGAACTGTTACGGATCCCGGAAAATGAGGTATCGTTAGATAGGTAAAGATTGTAGCTACCGTTTTGTCGTCTTGGATTTTGGAAAAACTATACTTTGGTCGTGGAAATTTGTGTGGAAATTTGGGAAACTTTACTGTTTTTTTTCGGTGGGAAAATGAAAATTTTCTGGAAAATTGTCTCTTTCCACATATGTATCAAACCTTCAGAATCAAGAAAATGTATAGTTATTGGGGGGTCTAGTGGAGTTTTTGGTCAGTAAATGACCACCCCTCCAACTCCCACCCACCCAATTTAGCGGCTTTTGTGACTAAATCGACTCGAGGGAAAACGTCACTACATGAATGGAACTGTTACGGATCCCGGAAAATGAGGTATCGTTAGATAGGTAAAGATTGTAGCTACCGTTTTGTGGTCTTGAATTTTGGAAAAACTATACTTTGGTCGTGGAAATTTGTGTGGAAATTTGGGAAACTTTACTGTTTTTTTTCGGTGGGAAAATGAAAATTTTCTGGAAAATTGTCTTTTTCCACATATGTATCAAACCTTCAGAATCAAGAAAATGTATAGTTATTGGGGGGTCTAGTGGAGTTTTTGGTCAGTAAATGACCACCCCTCCAACTCCTACCCACCCAATTTAGCGGCTTTTGTGACTAAATCGACTCGAGGGAAAACGTCACTACATGAATGGAACTGTTACGGATCCCGGAAAATGAGGTATCGTTAGATAGGTAAAGATTGTAGCTACCGTTTTGTCGTCTTGAATTTTGGAAAAACTATACTTTGGTCGTGGAAATTTGTGTGGAAATTTGGGAAACTTTACTGTTTTTTTTCGGTGGGAAAATGAAAATTTTCTGGAAAATTGTCTTTTTCCACATATGTATCAAACCTTCAGAAACAAGAAAATGTATAGTTATTGGGGGGTCTAGTGGAGTTTTTGGTCAGTAAATGACCGCCCCTCCAACTCCCACCCACCCAATTTAGCGGCTTTTGTGACTAAATCGACTCGAGGGAAAACGTCACTACATGAATGGAACTGTTACGGATCCCGGAAAATGAGGTATCGTTAGATAGGTAAAGATTGTAGCTACCGTTTTGTGGTCTTGGATTTTGGAAAAACAATACTTTGGTCGTGGAAATTTGTGTGGAAATTTGGGAAACTTTACTGTTTTTTTTTCGGTGGGAAAATGAAAATTTTCTGGAAAATTGTCTTTTTCCACATATGTATCAAACCTTCAGAATCAAGAAAATGTATAGTTATTGGGGGGTCTAGTGGAGTTTTTGGTCAGTAAATGACCGCCCCTCCAACTCCCACCCACCCAATTTAGCGGCTTTTGTGACTAAATCGACTCGAGGGAAAACGTCACTACATGAATGGAACTGTTACGGATCCCGGAAAATGAGGTATCGTTAGATAGGTAAAGATTGTAGCTACCGTTTTGTGGTCTTGGATTTTGGAAAAACAATACTTTGGTCGTGGAAATTTGTGTGGAAATTTGGGAAACTTTACTGTTTTTTTTCGGTGGGAAAATGAAAATTTTCTGGAAAATTGTCTTTTTCCACATATGTATCAAACCTTCAGAAACAAGAAAATGTATAGTTATTGGGGGGTCTAGTGGAGTTTTTGGTCAGTAAATGACCACCCCTCCAACTCCTACCCACCCAATTTAGCGGCTTTTGTGACTAAATCGACTCGAGGGAAAACGTCACTACATGAATGGAACTGTTACGGATCCCGGAAAATGAGGTATCGTTAGATAGGTAAAGATTGTAGCTACCGTTTTGTGGTCTTGAATTTTGGAAAAACTATACTTTGGTCGTGGAAATTTGTGTGGAAATTTGGGAAACTTTACTGTTTTTTTTCGGTGGGAAAATGAAAATTTTCTGGAAAATTGTCTTTTTCCACATATGTATCAAACCTTCAGAATCAAGAAAATGTATAGTTATTGGGGGGTCTAGTGGAGTTTTTGGTCAGTAAATGACCGCCCCTCCAACTCCCACCCACCCAATTTAGCGGCTTTTGTGACTAAATCGACTCGAGGGAAAACGTCACTACATGAATGGAACTGTTACGGATCCCGGAAAATGAGGTATCGTTAGATAGGTAAAGATTGTAGCTACCGTTTTGTGGTCTTGGATTTTGGAAAAACAATACTTTGGTCGTGGAAATTTGTGTGGAAATTTGGGAAACTTTACTGTTTTTTTTTCGGTGGGAAAATGAAAATTTTCTGGAAAATTGTCTTTTTCCACATATGTATCAAACCTTCAGAATCAAGAAAATGTATAGTTATTGGGGGGTCTAGTGGAGTTTTTGGTCAGTAAATGACCACCCCTCCAACTCCCACCCACCCAATTTAGCGGCTTTTGTGACTAAATCGACTCGAGGGAAAACGTCACTACATGAATAGAACTGTTACAAATCCCGGAAAATGAGGTATCGTTAGATAGGTAAAGATTGTAGCTACCGTTTTGTGGTCTTGGATTTTGGAAAAACAATACTTTGGTCGTGGAAATTTGTGTGGAAATTTGGGAAACTTTACTGTTTTTTTTTCGGTGGGAAAATGAAAATTTTCTGGAAAATTGTCTTTTTCCACATATGTATCAAACCTTCAGAATCAAGAAAATGTATAGTTATTGGGGGGTCTAGTGGAGTTTTTGGTCAGTAAATGACCACCCCTCCAACTCCCACCCACCCAATTTAGCGGCTTTTGTGACTAAATCGACTCGAGGGAAAACGTCACTACATGAATGGAACTGTTACGGATCCCGGAAAATGAGGTATCGTTAGATAGGTAAAGATTGTAGCTACCGTTTTGTCGTCTTGAATTTTGGAAAAACTATACTTTGGTCGTGGAAATTTGTGTGGAAATTTGGGAAACTTTACTGTTTTTTTTCGGTGGGAAAATGAAAATTTTCTGGAAAATTGTCTTTTTCCACATATGTATCAAACCTTCAGAATCAAGAAAATGTATAGTTATTGGGGGGTCTAGTGGAGTTTTTGGTCAGTAAATGACCGCCCCTCCAACTCCCACCCACCCAATTTAGCGGCTTTTGTGACTAAATCGACTCGAGGGAAAACGTCACTACATGAATGGAACTGTTACGGATCCCGGAAAATGAGGTATCGTTAGATAGGTAAAGATTGTAGCTACCGTTTTGTGGTCTTGAATTTTGGAAAAACTATACTTTGGTCGTGGAAATTTGTGTGGAAATTTGGGAAACTTTACTGTTTTTTTTCGGTGGGAAAATGAAAATTTTCTGGAAAATTGTCTTTTTCCACATATGTATCAAACCTTCAGAATCAAGAAAATGTATAGTTATTGGGGGGTCTAGTGGAGTTTTTGGTCAGTAAATGACCGCCCCTCCAACTCCCACCCACCCAATTTAGCGGCTTTTGTGACTAAATCGACTCGAGGGAAAACGTCACTACATGAATGGAACTGTTACGGATCCCGGAAAATGAGGTATCGTTAGATAGGTAAAGATTGTAGCTACCGTTTTGTGGTCTTGAATTTTGGAAAAACAATACTTTGGTCGTGGAAATTTGTGTGGAAATTTGGGAAACTTTACTGTTTTTTTTCGGTGGGAAAATGAAAATTTTCTGGAAAATTGTCTTTTTCCACATATGTATCAAACCTTCAGAATCAAGAAAATGTATAGTTATTGGGGGGTCTAGTGGAGTTTTTGGTCAGTAAATGACCGCCACTCCAACTCCCACCCACCCAATTTAGCGGCTTTTGTGACTAAATCGACTCGAGGGAAAACGTCACTACATGAATGGAACTGTTACGGATCCCGGAAAATGAGGTATCGTTAGATAGGTAAAGATTGTAGCTACCGTTTTGTCGTCTTGGATTTTGGAAAAACTATACTTTGGTCGTGGAATTTTGTGTGGAAATTTGGGAAACTTTACTGTTTTTTTTCGGTGGGAAAATGAAAATTTTCTGGAAAATTGTCTCTTTCCACATATGTATCAAACCTTCAGAATCAAGAAAATGTATAGTTATTGGGGGGTCTAGTGGAGTTTTTGGTCAGTAAATGACCACCCCTCCAACTCCCACCCACCCAATTTAGCGGCTTTTGTGACTAAATCGACTCGAGGGAAAACGTCACTACATGAATGGAACTGTTACGGATCCCGGAAAATGAGGTATCGTTAGATAGGTAAAGATTGTAGCTACCGTTTTGTCGTCTTGGATTTTGGAAAAACTATACTTTGGTCGTGGAAATTTGTGTGGAAATTTGGGAAACTTTACTGTTTTTTTTCGGTGGGAAAATGAAAATTTTCTGGAAAATTGTCTTTTTCCACATATGTATCAAACCTTCAGAATCAAGAAAATGTATAGTTATTGGGGGGTCTAGTGGAGTTTTTGGTCAGTAAATGACCACCCCTCCAACTCCTACCCACCCAATTTAGCGGCTTTTGTGACTAAATCGACTCGAGGGAAAACGTCACTACATGAATGGAACTGTTACGGATCCCGGAAAATGAGGTATCGTTAGATAGGTAAAGATTGTAGCTACCGTTTTGTCGTCTTGAATTTTGGAAAAACTATACTTTGGTCGTGGAAATTTGTGTGGAAATTTGGGAAACTTTACTGTTTTTTTTCGGTGGGAAAATGAAAATTTTCTGGAAAATTGTCTTTTTCCACATATGTATCAAACCTTCAGAAACAAGAAAATGTATAGTTATTGGGGGGTCTAGTGGAGTTTTTGGTCAGTAAATGACCACCCCTCCAACTCCCACCCACCCAATTTACCGGCTTTTGTGACTAAATCGACTCGAGGGAAAACGTCACTACATGAATGGAACTGTTACGGATCCCGGAAAATGAGGTATCGTTAGATAGGTAAAGATTGTAGCTACCGTTTTGTGGTCTTGAATTTTGGAAAAACTATACTTTGGTCGTGGAAATTTGTGTGGAAATTTGGGAAACTTTACTGTTTTTTTCGGTGGGAAAATGAAAATTTTCTGGAAAATTGTCTTTTTCCACATATGTATCAAACCTTCAGAATCAAGAAAATGTATAGTTATTGGGGGGTCTAGTGGAGTTTTTGGTCAGTAAATGACCGCCCCTCCAACTCCCACCCACCCAATTTAGCGGCTTTTGTGACTAAATCGACTCGAGGGAAAACGTCACTACATGAATAGAACTGTTACAAATCCCGGAAAATGAGGTATCGTTAGATAGGTAAAGATTGTAGCTACCGTTTTGTGGTCTTGAATTTTGGAAAAACTATACTTTGGTCGTGGAAATTTGTGTGGAAATTTGGGAAACTTTACTGTTTTTTTTCGGTGGGAAAATGAAAATTTTCTGGAAAATTGTCTTTTTCCACATATGTATCAAACCTTCAGAAACAAGAAAATGTATAGTTATTGGGGGGTCTAGTGGAGTTTTTGGTCAGTAAATGACCGCCCCTCCAATTCCCACCCACCCAATTTAGCGGCTTTTGTGACTAAATCGACTCGAGGGAAAACGTCACTACATGAATGGAACTGTTACGGATCCCGGAAAATGAGGTATCGTTAGATAGGTAAAGATTGTAGCTACCGTTTTGTCGTCTTGAATTTTGGAAAAACTATACTTTGGTCGTGGAAATTTGTGTGGAAATTTGGGAAACTTTACTGTTTTTTTTCGGTGGGAAAATGAAAATTTTCTGGAAAATTGTCTTTTTCCACATATGTATCAAACCTTCAGAATCAAGAAAATGTATAGTTATTGGGGGGTCTAGTGGAGTTTTTGGTCAGTAAATGACCACCCCTCCAACTCCCACCCACCCAATTTAGCGGCTTTTGTGACTAAATCGGGTCCCTGGGTGCTCTCCTTTGCTGGCGCACCAGTCAGTAGGGTAAACACCAAGTGGTCACTGGCCTCTCCGTGGCGGGACTAGGAACGTAACCAGCATATGGGTGGTGCAACCCGCCGCAAGGCAATGCGAAATTACGGCTAGCAAGTGTACTGCGTGCAGGAGGACAGTAGGATGAAACTATGGCTTTGCTGTTCAATGACTGCGTATGGTCTTGGGATTGGGACCCTAAACGCTTCCCTTGGCCCGACGGTGAACAGTTGGTTGTGCGCGAGGCTTGCGACCTGCCACTTAAAACCCTTCAGCAACGAATGGAACAGAAGAAGGAAACAGGACTGGAATTACGGTAACGAAACGGAAACGTCTTAAGGACTTACGCTTGGCCACCTGGAATGTACGATCCATCTACAGGACGGGTGGCCTCCGGTTACTGACAGGAGAGCTTGAAAAAGCTCATGTTTCTGTTGCTGCTATTCAGGAGACACGGTTCAACAAAGACTCTCCGAACTATGTTAGCGGTGGCTACATGATCTATAATAGCAGCAACAGAACAGACCATGTACTTGGTACTGCCTTCCTAGTGGCTAGGAGGATACAACACCTGGTTCTGGACTTCCGGAAGGTCGACGAGCGGATGTGCGTGCTGAGGCTTAAAGGACGCTTTAAGAACTATTCCATCGTGAATGTGCACGCCCCTCATAATGGCGCTCCTGACGAGGAGAAAGACGCCTTCTATGAGAGACTCCGCGACGCCTATTCGCAGTGCCCAAGATACGACGTCAAACTCGTGTTGGGTGACTGCAACGCCCAGATAGGCAAAGAGGAAGTCTACAGACCAACGATAGGAAGACACAGTCTCCATGATGTGACGAACGAGAACGGCCTGAGGCTTGTGGACTTCGCAGCTGAGACAGGCATGGTTGTGAAGAGCTCGTTCTTCCAGCACAGAAGGAGACACCTAGCCACTTGGATACACCCTGACCCCGATCTGAATGTCGAAAACCAGATTGACCACTGTCTGGTGGACGGCAGGCATTTCTCAGACGTGATAGATGTTAAGACGTGTTGGAAAGCGAATGTCGATTCCGATCACTATCTGGTGCTGGTAGTTGTGAGAGCTCGGCTGGCGAGATTCCACAACAGACGCTACGAGGGAGCTAAGGCGTTGGCCACCTCCAGGCTCAAGGACCCCCAGGTAGCATCGGCATTCGCAGAGGGAGTGGGCGCAAGAATCGAAGAGCTTAGAACCCGACCAGGGGCCACGACTACAGATTGGCGAGCTGTAAGTGAGGTGGTTAAGCAGGAAGCGATCAACACCTTGGGGTATCGGACCCCAAACGACTACAAGACCTGGTTCGATGAGGATTGCGCCCGGGTTACTGACGCCAAGAACGAAGCCCGTGTCCAGAAGCTGCTTTCGAGAACGAGAGCCGCAAATGCGCGGTACTCAGAGTTGAGGCGAGAAGAGAAGAAACTGCACAGGAGAAAGAAGAGTGAGTTCGAGGACAGGACGCTGTGCGAACTCGAGAGACTCCGCAACGCAAACGAATCTCGCAAGTTCTATAAGAACGTCAACTCCCAGAGGAAGAGCTTCAACCCTCGAACGGCCATGTGCAGAGGTGCCGATGGCAGAGTGCTGACCAACAAGGACGAGGTCCTTGGTCGTTTTGCCCAGCACTTTGGGACGCTGCTGAACGAGGGGCACGAGGAAGGTGATCCAGCGGACATCAACTTCCTCGAGGACGACGGAAGGTCAGTAACCCCACCAACACGTCAGGAAGTCTCCTCAGCCATTAACTCCTTGAAGAACAACAAAGCCGCGGGTCCCGACAACATACCGGCTGAGATTCTCAAGTGCGGGGGAGAGGAGTTGGCTGGAGCCGTGCATGAGGTTATAGAGCAAGCCTGGGAGCGAGAAGTGCTCCCTGAGGAGTGGATGGAGGGATCGCTGATCCCCATCCACAAAAAGGGAGATAAACTGGAGTGCGCCAATTACCGAGGCATCTGCCTCTTGGACGCAGCCTACAAGGTATTTGCGCGTGTACTCTACAACAGGCTGCTCCCTCATGCGGAGACTTTGATCGGGGAGTATCAGTGCGGGTTCAGACGGAATAGATCGACAACCGACCAGATTTTCAATCTACGTCTGATCCTGCAGAAAGGCAGAGAATTCAGGGTCCAGACGCACCACCTATTCATCGACTTCAAACAAGCCTACGACAGGACCAAACGTAAGGCACTGTATGAAGTCATGAAGGAGCTGGGCTTTGAAACTAAACTTATCCGACTGGTGAAAGCGACACTGGATGGTACTAAGTGTCGGGTCAGAGTGCAGAATGACCTATCGGAACCTTTTGAAACACGTGAGGGGCTCAGACAGGGCGACGCGCTATCCTGCCTCCTCTTCAACGTGGTTTTGGAGGGTGCCATGAGACGCGCGGGCATCCAAACAGCGAGGACGCTGGCCACTCAGATGACTCAGATCCTGGGCTTTGCGGACGATCTGGACATCGTGGGAAGGCGTCACTCTGAGGTTTCCGATACTTTCATCAGGTTGAGAGACGAGGCTGAGCGGCTCAGCCTCGTCATCAACGTGGATAAGACCAAGTACATGAGGACGAGTAGCAACCAAGTCCCGGGCCCGACAGGAGATGTCGTGGAGATTGGAGGCCAAAGGTTCGAGATAGTCAACGAGTTTGTGTACCTAGGGGCGCTGGTCCGCGCTGATGGTGATAACTCAGCAGAGATCAAGCGCCGCGTCATGGCCGCAAACCGGTGCTATTTTGGCCTCCAACGGATACTGCGCTCGAAACTGCTGTCGAATAAGACAAAGTGCGCCATCTACAAGACCATCATCAGGCCAGTGCTGATCTATGGATGCGAGTCCTGGCCGATGCGACGCAGTGATGAACAGCAGCTGCGCTCCTTCGAGAACAAGGTCCTCCGAACCATCTTTGGACCGAGGAAGGAGGGAGACAGATGGCGCCGCAGGTATAATTTCGAGTTGCGGAGGGACTTTGGTGACGCAGACATAATTGCTACCGTCAAGACGCAAAGACTACGATGGGCAGGCCACCTTGCGCGGATGGAAGAAGGTCGAGCCCCCAAAGCACTCTTTGCGAATGATCCAGTGGGGCGTCGTGGCGTGGGACGCCCCAAGAACCGCTGGATTGACGGGGTACAACAGGACCTACGTACCCTGAATGTCGGGAACTGGCAAAGGAGAGCACAGGACCGTACCGACTGGAATCGGATTCTTGACTCGGCCAAGACCAAAAATTGGTTGTAGCGCCGGAGAAGTAAGAAGTAAGTAAGTGACTAAATCGACTCGAGGGAAAACGTCACTACATGAATGGAACTGTTACGGATCCCGGAAAATGAGGTATCGTTAGATAGGTAAAGATTGTAGCTACCGTTTTGTGGTCTTGGATTTTGGAAAAACTATACTTTGGTCGTGGAAATTTGTGTGGAAATTTGGGAAACTTTACTGTTTTTTTTCGGTGGGAAAATGAAAATTTTCTGGAAAATTGTCTTTTTCCACATATGTATCAAACCTTCAGAATCAAGAAAATGTATAGTTATTGGGGGGTCTAGTGGAGTTTTTGGTCAGTAAATGACCACCCCTCCAACTCCCACCCACCCAATTTAGCGGCTTTTGTGACTAAATCGACTCGAGGGAAAACGTCACTACATGAATGGAACTGTTACGGATCCCGGAAAATGAGGTATCGTTAGATAGGTAAAGATTGTAGCTACCGTTTTGTCGTCTTGGATTTTGGAAAAACTATACTTTGGTCGTGGAAATTTGTGTGGAAATTTGGGAAACTTTACTGTTTTTTTTCGGTGGGAAAATGAAAATTTTCTGGAAAATTGTCTTTTTCCACATATGTATCAAACCTTCAGAATCAAGAAAATGTATAGTTATTGGGGGGTCTAGTGGAGTTTTTGGTCAGTAAATGACCGCCCCTCCAACTCCCACCCACCCAATTTAGCGGCTTTTGTGACTAAATCGACTCGAGGGAAAACGTCACTACATGAATGGAACTGTTACGGATCCCGGAAAATGAGGTATCGTTAGATAGGTAAAGATTGTAGCTACCGTTTTGTGGTCTTGGATTTTGGAAAAACTATACTTTGGTCGTGGAAATTTGTGTGGAAATTTGGGAAACTTTACTGTTTTTTTTCGGTGGGAAAATGAAAATTTTCTGGAAAATTGTCTTTTTCCACATATGTATCAAACCTTCAGAATCAAGAAAATGTATAGTTATTGGGGGGTCTAGTGGAGTTTTTGGTCAGTAAATGACCACCCCTCCAACTCCCACCCACCCAATTTAGCGGCTTCTGTGACTAAATCGACTCGAGGGAAAACGTCACTACATGAATGGAACTGTTACGGATCCCGGAAAATGAGGTATCGTTAGATAGGTAAAGATTGTAGCTACCGTTTTGTCGTCTTGGATTTTGGAAAAACTATACTTTGGTCGTGGAAATTTGTGTGGAAATTTGGGAAACTTTACTGTTTTTTTTCGGTGGGAAAATGAAAATTTTCTGGAAAATTGTCTTTTTCCACATATGTATCAAACCTTCAGAATCAAGAAAATGTATAGTTATTGGGGGGTCTAGTGGAGTTTTTGGTCAGTAAATGACCACCCCTCCAACTCCCACCCACCCAATTTAGCGGCTTTTGTGACTAAATCGACTCGAGGGAAAACGTCACTACATGAATGGAACTGTTACGGATCCCGGAAAATGAGGTATCGTTAGATAGGTAAAGATTGTAGCTACCGTTTTGTGGTCTTGAATTTTGGAAAAACTATACTTTGGTCGTGGAAATTTGTGTGGAAATTTGGGAAACTTTACTGTTTTTTTTCGGTGGGAAAATGAAAATTTTCTGGAAAATTGTCTTTTTCCACATATGTATCAAACCTTCAGAAACAAGAAAATGTATAGTTATTGGGGGGTCTAGTGGAGTTTTTGGTCAGTAAATGACCACCCCTCCAACTCCCACCCACCCAATTTAGCGGCTTTTGTGACTAAATCGACTCGAGGGAAAACGTCACTACATGAATGGAACTGTTACGGATCCCGGAAAATGAGGTATCGTTAGATAGGTAAAGATTGTAGCTACCGTTTTGTGGTCTTGAATTTTGGAAAAAACTATACTTTGGTCGTGGAAATTTGTGTGGAAATTTGGGAAACTTTACTGTTTTTTTTCGGTGGGAAAATGAAAATTTTCTGGAAAATTGTCTTTTTCCACATATGTATCAAACCTTCAGAATCAAGAAAATGTATAGTTATTGGGGGGTCTAGTGGAGTTTTTGGTCAGTAAATGACCGCCCCTCCAACTCCCACCCACCCAATTTAGCGGCTTTTGTGACTAAATCGACTCGAGGGAAAACGTCACTACATGAATAGAACTGTTACAAATCCCGGAAAATGAGGTATCGTTAGATAGGTAAAGATTGTAGCTACCGTTTTGTGGTCTTGAATTTGGAAAAACTATACTTTGGTCGTGGAAATTTGTGTGGAAATTTGGGAAACTTTACTGTTTTTTTTCGGTGGGAAAATGAAAATTTTCTGGAAAATTGTCTTTTTCCACATATGTATCAAACCTTCAGAAACAAGAAAATGTATAGTTATTGAGGGGTCTAGTGGAGTTTTTGGTCAGTAAATGACCGCCCCTCCAATTCCCACCCACCCAATTTAGCGGCTTTTGTGACTAAATCGACTCGAGGGAAAACGTCACTACATGAATGGAACTGTTACGGATCCCGGAAAATGAGGTATCGTTAGATAGGTAAAGATTGTAGCTACCGTTTTGTGGTCTTGGATTTTGGAAAAACAATACTTTGGTCGTGGAAATTTGTGTGGAAATTTGGGAAACTTTACTGTTTTTTTTCGGTGGGAAAATGAAAATTTTCTGGAAAATTGTCTTTTTCCACATATGTATCAAACCTTCAGAAACAAGAAAATGTATAGTTATTGGGGGGTCTAGTGGAGTTTTTGGTCAGTAAATGACCACCCCTCCAACTCCCACCCACCCAATTTAGCGGCTTTTGTGACTAAATCGACTCGAGGGAAAACGTCACTACATGAATGGAACTGTTACGGATCCCGGAAAATGAGGTATCGTTAGATAGGTAAAGATTGTAGCTACCGTTTTGTGGTCTTGGATTTTGGAAAAACTATACTTTGGTCGTGGAAATTTGTGTGGAAATTTGGGAAACTTTACTGTTTTTTTTCGGTGGAAAATGAAAATTTTCTGGAAAATTGTCTTTTTCCACATATGTATCAAACCTTCAGAATCAAGAAAATGTATAGTTATTGGGGGGTCTAGTGGAGTTTTTGGTCAGTAAATGACCGCCCCTCCAACTCCCACCCACCCAATTTAGCGGCTTTTGTGACTAAATCGACTCGAGGGAAAACGTCACTACATGAATGGAACTGTTACGGATCCCGGAAAATGAGGTATCGTTAGATAGGTAAAGATTGTAGCTACCGTTTTGTGGTCTTGGATTTTGGAAAAACTATACTTTGGTCGTGGAAATTTGTGTGGAAATTTGGGAAACTTTACTGTTTTTTTTCGGTGGGAAAATGAAAATTTTCTGGAAAATTGTCTTTTTCCACATATGTATCAAACCTTCAGAATCAAGAAAATGTATAGTTATTGGGGGGTCTAGTGGAGTTTTTGGTCAGTAAATGACCACCCCTCCAACTCCCACCCACCCAATTTAGCGGCTTCTGTGACTAAATCGACTCGAGGGAAAACGTCACTACATGAATGGAAACTGTTACGGATCCCGGAAAATGAGGTATCGTTAGATAGGTAAAGATTGTAGCTACCGTTTTGTCGTCTTGGATTTTGGAAAAACTATACTTTGGTCGTGGAAATTTGTGTGGAAATTTGGGAAACTTTACTGTTTTTTTTCGGTGGGAAATGAAAATTTTCTGGAAAATTGTCTTTTTCCACATATGTATCAAACCTTCAGAATCAAGAAAATGTATAGTTATTGGGGGGTCTAGTGGAGTTTTTGGTCAGTAAATGACCGCCCCTCCAACTCCCACCCACCCAATTTAGCGGCTTTTGTGACTAAATCGACTCGAGGGAAAACGTCACTACATGAATGGAACTGTTACGGATCCCGGAAAATGAGGTATCGTTAGATAGGTAAAGATTGTAGCTACCGTTTTGTGGTCTTGGATTTTGGAAAAACTATACTTTGGTCGTGGAAATTTGTGTGGAAATTTGGGAAACTTTACTGTTTTTTTTCGGTGGGAAAATGAAAATTTTCTGGAAAATTGTCTTTTTCCACATATGTATCAAACCTTCAGAATCAAGAAAATGTATAGTTATTGGGGGGTCTAGTGGAGTTTTTGGTCAGTAAATGACCACCCCTCCAACTCCCACCCACCCAATTTAGCGGCTTCTGTGACTAAATCGACTCGAGGGAAAACGTCACTACATGAATGGAACTGTTACGGATCCGGAAAATGAGGTATCGTTAGATAGGTAAAGATTGTAGCTACCGTTTTGTCGTCTTGGATTTTGGAAAAACTATACTTTGGTCGTGGAAATTTGTGTGGAAATTTGGGAAACTTTACTGTTTTTTTTCGGTGGGAAAATGAAAATTTTCTGGAAAATTGTCTTTTTCCACATATGTATCAAACCTTCAGAATCAAGAAAATGTATAGTTATTGGGGGGTCTAGTGGAGTTTTTGGTCAGTAAATGACCACCCCTCCAACTCCCACCCACCCAATTTAGCGGCTTTTGTGACTAAATCGACTCGAGGGAAAACGTCACTACATGAATGGAACTGTTACGGATCCCGGAAAATGAGGTATCGTTAGATAGGTAAAGATTGTAGCTACCGTTTTGTGGTCTTGAATTTTGGAAAAACTATACTTTGGTCGTGGAAATTTGTGTGGAAATTTGGGAAACTTTACTGTTTTTTTTCGGTGGGAAAATGAAAATTTTCTGGAAAATTGTCTTTTCCACATATGTATCAAACCTTCAGAAACAAGAAAATGTATAGTTATTGGGGGGTCTAGTGGAGTTTTTGGTCAGTAAATGACCACCCCTCCAACTCCCACCCACCCAATTTAGCGGCTTTTGTGACTAAATCGACTCGAGGGAAAACGTCACTACATGAATGGAACTGTTACGGATCCCGGAAAATGAGGTATCGTTAGATAGGTAAAGATTGTAGCTACCGTTTTGTGGTCTTGAATTTTGGAAAAACTATACTTTGGTCGTGGAAATTTGTGTGGAAATTTGGGAAACTTTACTGTTTTTTTTCGGTGGGAAAATGAAAATTTTCTGGAAAATTGTCTTTTTCCACATATGTATCAAACCTTCAGAATCAAGAAAATGTATAGTTATTGGGGGGTCTAGTGGAGTTTTTGGTCAGTAAATGACCGCCCCTCCAACTCCCACCCACCCAATTTAGCGGCTTTTGTGACTAAATCGACTCGAGGGAAAACGTCACTACATGAATAGAACTGTTACAAATCCCGGAAAATGAGGTATCGTTAGATAGGTAAAGATTGTAGCTACCGTTTTGTGGTCTTGAATTTTGGAAAAACTATACTTTGGTCGTGGAAATTTGTGTGGAAATTTGGGAAACTTTACTGTTTTTTTTCGGTGGGAAAATGAAAATTTTCTGGAAAATTGTCTTTTTCCACATATGTATCAAACCTTCAGAAACAAGAAAATGTATAGTTATTGAGGGGTCTAGTGGAGTTTTTGGTCAGTAAATGACCGCCCCTCCAATTCCCACCCACCCAATTTAGCGGCTTTTGTGACTAAATCGACTCGAGGGAAAACGTCACTACATGAATGGAACTGTTACGGATCCCGGAAAATGAGGTATCGTTAGATAGGTAAAGATTGTAGCTACCGTTTTGTGGTCTTGGATTTTGGAAAAACAATACTTTGGTCGTGGAAATTTGTGTGGAAATTTGGGAAACTTTACTGTTTTTTTTCGGTGGGAAAATGAAAATTTTCTGGAAAATTGTCTTTTTCCACATATGTATCAAACCTTCAGAAACAAGAAAATGTATAGTTATTGGGGGGTCTAGTGGAGTTTTTGGTCAGTAAATGACCACCCCTCCAACTCCCACCCACCCAATTTAGCGGCTTTTGTGACTAAATCGACTCGAGGGAAAACGTCACTACATGAATGGAACTGTTACGGATCCCGGAAAATGAGGTATCGTTAGATAGGTAAAGATTGTAGCTACCGTTTTGTGGTCTTGGATTTTGGAAAAACTATACTTTGGTCGTGGAAATTTGTATGGAAATTTGGGAAACTTTACTGTTTTTTTTCGGTGGGAAAATGAAAATTTTCTGGAAAATTGTCTTTTTCCACATATGTATCAAACCTTCAGAATCAAGAAAATGTATAGTTATTGGGGGGTCTAGTGGAGTTTTTGGTCAGTAAATGACCACCCCTCCAACTCCCACCCACCCAATTTAGCGGCTTTTGTGACTAAATCGACTCGAGGGTAAACGTCACTACATGAATGGAACTGTTACGGATCCCGGAAAATGAGGTATCGTTAGATAGGTAAAGATTGTAGCTACCGTTTTGTCGTCTTGGATTTTGGAAAAAACTATACTTTGGTCGTGGAAATTTGTGTGGAAATTTGGGAAACTTTACTGTTTTTTTTTTCGGTGGGAAAATGAAAATTTTCTGGAAAATTGTCTTTTTCCACATATGTATCAAACCTTCAGAATCAAGAAAATGTATAGTTATTGGGGGGTCTAAGTGGAGTTTTGGTCAGTAAATGACCACCCCTCCAACTCCCACCCACCCAATTTAGCGGCTTTTGTGACTAAATCGACTCGAGGGAAAACGTCACTACATGAATGGAACTGTTACGGATCCCGGAAAAATGAGGTATCGTTAGATAGGTAAAGATTGTAGCTACCGTTTTGTGGTCTTGGATTTTGGAAAAACTATACTTTGGTCGTGGAAATTTGTGTGGAAATTTGGGAAACTTTACTGTTTTTTTCGGTGGGAAAATGAAATTTTCTGGAAAATTGTCTTTTTCCACATATGTATCAAACCTTCAGAATCAAGAAAATGTATAGTTATTGGGGGGTCTAGTGGAGTTTTTGGTCAGTAAATGACCACCCCTCCAACTCCCACCCACCCAATTTAGCGGCTTTTGTGACTAAATCGACTCGAGGGAAAACGTCACTACATGAATGGAACTGTTACGGATCCCGGAAAATGAGGTATCGTTAGATAGGTAAAGATTGTAGCTACCGTTTTGTGGTCTTGGATTTTGGAAAAACTATACTTTGGTCGTGGAAATTTGTGTGGAAATTTGGGAAACTTTACTGTTTTTTTTCGGTGGGAAAATGAAAATTTTCTGGAAAATTGTCTTTTTCCACATATGTATCAAACCTTCAGAATCAAGAAAATGTATAGTTATTGGGGGGTCTAGTGGAGTTTTTGGTCAGTAAATGACCACCCCTCCAACTCCCACCCACCCAATTTAGCGGCTTTTGTGACTAAATCGACTCGAGGGAAAACGTCACTACATGAATGGAACTGTTACGGATCCCGGAAAATGAGGTATCGTTAGATAGGTAAAGATTGTAGCTACCGTTTTGTCGTCTTGGATTTTGGAAAAACTATACTTTGGTCGTGGAAATTTGTGTGGAAATTTGGGAAACTTTACTGTTTTTTTTCGGTGGGAAAATGAAAATTTTCTGGAAAATTGTCTTTTTCCACATATGTATCAAACCTTCAGAATCAAGAAAATGTATAGTTATTGGGGGGTCTAGTGGAGTTTTTGGTCAGTAAATGACCACCCCTCCAACTCCCACCCACCCAATTTAGCGGCTTTTGTGACTAAATCGACTCGAGGGAAAACGTCACTACATGAATGGAACTGTTACGGATCCGGAAAATGAGGTATCGTTAGATAGGTAAAGATTGTAGCTACCGTTTTGTGGTCTTGGATTTTGGAAAAACTATACTTTGGTCGTGGAAATTTGTGTGGAAATTTGGGAAACTTTACTGTTTTTTTTCGGTGGGAAAATGAAAATTTTCTGGAAAATTGTCTTTTTCCACATATGTATCAAACCTTCAGAAACAAGAAAATGTATAGTTATTGGGGGGTCTAGTGGAGTTTTTGGTCAGTAAATGACCGCCCCTCCAACTCCCACCCACCCAATTTAGCGGCTTTTGTGACTAAATCGACTCGAGGGAAAACGTCACTACATGAATGGAACTGTTACGGATCCCGGAAAATGAGGTATCGTTAGATAGGTAAAGATTGTAGCTACCGTTTTGTGGTCTTGAATTTTGGAAAAACTATACTTTGGTCGTGGAAATTTGTGTGGAAATTTGGGAAACTTTACTGTTTTTTTTCGGTGGGAAAATGAAAATTTTCTGGAAAATTGTCTTTTTCCACATATGTATCAAACCTTCAGAATCAAGAAAATGTATAGTTATTGGGGGGTCTAGTGGAGTTTTTGGTCAGTAAATGACCGCCACTCCAACTCCCACCCACCCAATTTAGCGGCTTTTGTGACTAAATCGACTCGAGGGAAAACGTCACTACATGAATGGAACTGTTACGGATCCCGGAAAATGAGGTATCGTTAGATAGGTAAAGATTGTAGCTACCGTTTTGTCGTCTTGAATTTTGGAAAAACTATACTTTGGTCGTGGAAATTTGTGTGGAAATTCGGGAAACTTTACTGTTTTTTTTCGGTGGGAAAATGAAAATTTTCTGGAAAATTGTCTTTTTCCACATATGTATCAAACCTTCAGAACAAGAAAATGTATAGTTATTGGGGGGTCTAGTGGAGTTTTTGGTCAGTAAATGACCACCCCTCCAACTCCCACCCACCCAATTTAGCGGCTTTTGTGACTAAATCGACTCGAGGGAAAACGTCACTACATGAATGGAACTGTTACGGATCCCGGAAAATGAGGTATCGTTAGATAGGTAAAGATTGTAGCTACCGTTTTGTGGTCTTGGATTTTGGAAAAACTATACTTTGGTCGTGGAAATTTGTGTGGAAATTTGGGAAACTTTACTGTTTTTTTTCGGTGGGAAAATGAAAATTTTCTGGAAAATTGTCTTTTTCCACATATGTATCAAACCTTCAGAATCAAGAAAATGTATAGTTATTGGGGGGTCTAGTGGAGTTTTTGGTCAGTAAATGACCACCCCTCCAACTCCCACCCACCCAATTTAGCGGCTTTTGTGACTAAATCGACTCGAGGGAAAACGTCACTACATGAATGGAACTGTTACGGATCCCGGAAAATGAGGTATCGTTAGATAGGTAAAGATTGTAGCTACCGTTTTGTGGTCTTGGATTTTGGAAAAACTATACTTTGGTCGTGGAAATTTGTGTGGAAATTTGGGAAACTTTACTGTTTTTTTTCGGTGGGAAAATGAAAATTTTCTGGAAAATTGTCTTTTTCCACATATGTATCAAACCTTAGTACTCTGCGTTGATACCACTGCTT
>CAWVOI010000058.1:0-2500 GCA_963930915.1 Forcipomyia taiwana
AAGCAGTGGTATCAACGCAGAGTACTAGAAAATTGTGAAAGAATATTATATCATTTAGACCACATTTGATATAAATTAAGATTTATTGTGGAAATATTCTCTCTTTCACACACTAATTTCATTCATGGTATTGAACGCTTTTTCAGCATTTAATATCCACATCATGCACTTGTTATAACACAAGATAGTTTAATATATAAATAACGACACTCAACCATGTGTACCTCACACACAGATTATAACTTTTACATTAAAATCCAATCGCATGAGGTGCAATATGCGTTCAACATGTCAATGATCATGTGTCCTGCAGTTCACATGGTGACACGCAGTTTGCTGCGGTCTTCATCGACCCATGAGCCAAGTGATCCCCTGTTTAAGGTTTTATTCTTTTCTTTTTGTATGTATATTATATCATTCAGTTTATAATACAAAACTTTGGTAAGCAATATGAATGACGTTTAATATTCATTCAACTTACCACTGCCAATCACGTCAGCAGTATAGGGTACTAGGCAAAATTCTTTAAAGCTCATCGTACAGCTACCTAGTAGAACATTGTACAAAATAATCTTCGTACTGTGTGATAAAAGAAGGGATATTATTTTATTTTACAATAACAATAATGATCCTTCCGCAGGTTCACCTACGGAAACCTTGTTACGACTTTTACTTCCTCTAAATCATCAAGTTCGGTCAACTTTGGTAAAACATCCAAAATACCGAAAGATATTTCGGAGCTCACCTCCAAAGACCTCACTAAATAATCCATCGGTAGTAGCGACGGGCGGTGTGTACAAAGGGCAGGGACGTAATCAACGCAAGCTAGTGACTCGCATTTACTGGGAATTCCAGGTTCATGTGAACAGTTTCAGTCCACAATCCCAACTAAGAAGACGGTTTAGTGATTTCCCGTACCTTTCGGTATAGGATACACGTTGATGTCTTCATTGTAGCGCGCGTGCAGCCCAGGACATCTAAGGGCATCACGGACCTGTTATTGCTCAATCTCATTTTGCTAAACACAAATTGTCCTATTAAGCAGATAAAGTCACCTCCCACGAAGTGAAAGGTAGACAAACAATCAGGTGAAACTACACCTACGATGTTTTACCACCGCAAGTATCAAGCATCTCAACAGCTGATTGGTATCTATTTAATATGATTGAGTCACGTTCGTTATCGGAATTAACCAGACAAATCATTCCACGAACTAAGAACGGCCATGCACCACTACCCTTAATTTTGAGAAAGAGCTATTAATCTGTCTTACACAATTAAGTTCGGACCTGGTGAGTTTTCCCGTGTTGAGTCAAATTAAGCCGCAGGCTCCACTCCTGGTGGTGCCCTTCCGTCAATTCCTTTAAGTTTCAACTTTGCAACCATACTTCCCCCGGAACCCAGCTTTGGTTTCCCGGAAGCTATTGAAAGCGCCTAAAAGTAGCGACATCCAATTGCTAGCTGGCATAGTTTACAGTTAAAGCAGTGGTATCAACGCAGAGTACTCGATCCTCTAACTTTCGTTCTTGATTAAGGAAAACATCCTTGGCAAATGCTTTCGCTTCAGTTAGTCTTACGACGGTCTATGAATTTCACCTCTCGCGTCGTAATACTAATGCCCCCAACTGCTTTTATTAATCATTACCTCTTGATCGATTCAAACCAATGAAATATATTGATCGAGGTCTTATTCCATTATTCCATGCAAGATTATTCAAGGCAATAATAGCCTGCTTTGAGCACTCTAATTTGTTCAAGGTAATTGATAGTTGGGCATTGACCCAATTAAGGATCAATTGTAACCTATGAAACCACGAAAGTTCCATAGGCGCCACAAACTTATAGTCCTAGCATCAAGGGAATTTACAACCAGTAACTTTAGGTGTAACACCCGTGCTGGACAAAATCAAACTTCGAACGTTTTAACCGCAACAATTTTAATATACGCTAGTGGAGCTGGAATTACCGCGGCTGCTGGCACCAGACTTGCCCTCCACTTGATCCTCGTTAAAGGATTTATGGTAAACTCATTCCAATTACAGGACATCGTTGACGAGTCCTATATTGTTATTTTTCGTCACTACCTCTGCGTACTGCAAATGGGTAATTTTCGCGCCTGCTGCCTTCCTTAGATGTGGTAGCTATTTCTCAGGCTCCCTCTCCGGAATCGAACCCTTATTCCCCGTTACCCGTTGCTACCATGGTAGTCCTCTATACTACCATCAATAGTTGATAGGGCAGACATTTGAAAGATCTGTCGTCGGTACTAGGACCATACGATCAGCAAAGTTATCTAGAGTTCCACCGTAAATCGATGCAAGCATCGCTTGGTTTGTCTAATAACTGCACACGTTCCTTGCGGTCCGTGCATTAATGCATGTATTAGCTCTAGATTTTCCACAGTTATCCAAGTAACTGAGTATATGATCTAATGAATTACGGCCGATATACTGAGCCTTTTGCGGTTTCACGTTAATTCAGTGTGTACTTAGACATGCAT
>CAWVOI010000058.1:35000-37500 GCA_963930915.1 Forcipomyia taiwana
TCGGTTAGCCTCCACTGGGTGGGCATGGCTAACGTGTAGGCCTAAGCCATTGCTAGTAGAGAAAGTTCTTTGACATCCGGAGATATCGCAGACGAACTCCACTGAGTTACTCCTTGGTCTACCCAATGAGTCGGATACAAGAGTTACTTCATCCTGAGTCGGCGGACTCAGGCTGGAATGGACTGTCGTTGTGTCATTTTCCTGCGTAACAATTGTATTAAGGGATTCCACGGGATGTTAACCCGAGGGTCCCTCGTCAAGGAGAGTTTTACCACTGACGCACACCGTTGAGGCCAGTACAGCCCGATATACTACAGGGTCAGATTAGTGCCGCCTGAATCACTTCACGTGAGACTAGGCATCTCCAAGACTTACCGTGCTCACTTTCAGAATAGGTACTGCATATCTTCCAGTGGCGCGGCTGACACCAGCTTGACCTTGAGGCAGTAAATACAGGAAAGGGCCCTACCCCAAACCCAGTCCCGACACTCACCCGGCTCAGAGACGCTATCACATTCGGAACGCAATCTCAGGGGTGAGCAAGTCCATTGACCTCAACAAATCGACCTCTACCATCACCCAAGACACGCAAGGTTTCCATAAGGAACATTTATACTACCCAAGCGATGACCGACAAGAGCAGTGTTCCAACTGTTCACACCTTGCTTCCGTGAATTTAAATAACTCATTTTATGCAAGCGTTAAACGGTATGGGGAACGTCTGGATCTCGTCTCAGGGTCGTCAGTATGAGTGCTACCAAACCAGGCACCCCTGTTGTGCCCGAACCTCCGCACCTTGGTGGGCTCGGGCACCCTCTGACCTCTGGACACTGGCACTTAGCACTCCTGCTCTTCGCCTAAGAGAGTCATAGTTACTCCCGCCGTTTACCCGCGCTTGCTTGAATTTCTTCACGTTGACATTCAGAGCACTGGGCAGAAATCACATTGTGTCAACACCCGCGAGGGCCATCACAATGCTTTGTTTTAATTAGACAGTCGGATTCCCTAGACCGTGCCAGTTCTGAATTGATTGTTAATTGATAACTCATACTTGGATGTGACATGATACCACATTTCTAGCATAACAGGCTTAGCAAGGACACAAATCTTGCGACTCGCGTCCATATAGCCCAGCCCGAGTTATCTCAATCTTCAGAGCCAATCCTTGTCCCGAAGTTACGGATCGAATTTGCCGACTTCCCTTACCTACATTGGTCTATCGACTAGAGACTCTTAACCTTGGAGACCTGCTGCGGATCAGGTACAGACTGTTGAGAATTTGCGTGGCCCTTTCATGAATTTTCAAGGTCCAATAAGAGAATATTGACACAGCAATTTAATGCCATGCTCTACCAGTTTATTACACCATATCTCTCTATGAAAGACTTCCATGGTGACTACAACTGTAAAACAGAAAAGAAAACTCTTCCAATACCTCCTATTGGCTTCTTCATGAAAGTTTCTCGTTACCGAGATTGTACGAGAAATACAAGATTTCAAATACAAACGTAAACTCAACAGGTTCCGGAATTGTAACCGGATTCCCTTTCGGTCCAAGTATATAAATGGAAATGATACTAATTTGTGTATAATATATATCATACGCATTAGTTCAGGTTTCCCTTAGACCTTAGGACTGACTTACTCGTGTTCAACTGCTGTTGACACGAAAACCTCCTCCACTTCAGCCATCCAAGATCTCATTCGAATATTTGCTACTACCACCAAGATCTGTGCCAATGACGGCTCCATACCAGCTCACGCTAGGTACTTCAACGCACATCATCGTACCCTCCTACTCACTAAAATATCAAAATATTGCACATACATGCAATATTAATTTTATTTTAGCGGTTATGTATAGGCAAACGACTTAAGCGCCATCCATTTTAAGGGCTAATTGCTTCGGCAGGTGAGTTGTTACACACTCCTTAGCGGATGACAACTTCCATGTCCACCGTCCTGCTGTCTTCAGCAATCAACACCTTTCATGGTATCCATGATGTGTCGTTTATTTTGGCGCCTTAACATAACGTTTGGTTCATCCCACAGCACCAGTTCTGCTTACCAAAACTTGGCCCACTGAGCACATATTAATCTAACAACCAATGCACAAGTGCATTAACAAGTACAAATAACATCACTCAAGAATGTTATTCAACGTACCCATTTATAGTTTGAGAATAGGTTAAGATCGTTTCGATCCTAATGCCTCTAATCATTCGCTTTACCAGATAAGAATTATTACAAAAATATCTATGCTCCAGCTATCCTGAGAGAAACTTCGGAGGGAACCAGCTACTAGATGGTTCGATTGGTCTTTCGCCCCTATACCCAATTCTGACAATCGATTTGCACGTCAGAATTGCTACGGTCTTCCATCAGGGTTTCCCCTGACTTCAACCTGATCAGGCATAGTTCACCATCTTTCGGGTCACAGATTGTATGCTCACGGTATATTTTCGCAGTACAATTGCTTGCACATGCATTAAAATACCCG
>CAWVOI010000058.1:55000-60000 GCA_963930915.1 Forcipomyia taiwana
GTCTGGAACGAGCGTCTTGCATGACTGTTTGCAGAACCGCCAAGTTCTCTGAACAACCGTCAACCCCAGAGATAAATCCCCGTTGTCGGTAGTCCCAGTCATAGCCCTTCATCATTCGGCGCGCAATCATTTTACTGAATTGACGCACCACCACAGAGGTTATGGTCAATGGTCTATAGTCGCCCGGACTAGTAGACTCAACCTTCTTTGGAATGAACACAGTTCTTCCCTTTTCCATCTCAGGGGGGAACCCCCCTTGGCCTTGGACGATTATGTAAAAAGCCGCCCTGATGGAAGGTTTGATCTTTCTCCAGGCAGCTGCTGATACCCGGTCGGGACCAGGTGCAGTGCCACGATCGATCTCACCATTGGTCACTTCATCAACTGAAATGGGCTTCCAGATTCCACTCAAGCCTCCTGACGAGGCGGGTTCCGGTGCAATTACCCCCGTAGTTGATGAGGTCGTCTGCAGTGTAGCAGCCCAAGAGTCGAACATGCAGTCTGGAGAGGGCGTGCCATTGAAGACGTCCTTGGGATCAAGTACTTCTTCAGCCGCCCGCTTTCGACTCTGTTTCCAGAGAGACTGTAGCTTGGCATAGTTTCGCCGTCGACGTTGTCTCGCATTCCTCGGGTGGGCCGTACCCGAACCATTTTGCCTCACTCCTCCTCTGGTTCGGGCATCCCGAGGTTGTGTACCAGTAGCAAGATTTACCCAGGCAGTGAGGCGATCGCCTGCAATCTCCGTACCAGCGATAAAGTCAGCTAGAAGTGACTTTATGCCAGTGGCAGCTCGATTGGTCAAGTCTTCAAGCTCCCTCAACAGGGCCACTGCGGCTTCAACCATTGCAGCACCTGTTTGCACTTCCGTTTCCGGTTGTGCTTGAGGGGGACCCTGGACTCGTATGACCTCGTCCAGGGTAGCCTCAGCTTGTCGGACCAACTCCTTGTGACTTGCCGACTTTCGCTGGCCTGCTATCGCCTGCACTGTCCTACTCGATCCCAGTACTTGCTTCAGGTACACATTTATTCCCTGTCCCCCTTGCAACTGGGGGTCTCGACGGAGGGACGCTTCCGCCTTTGCGAGTAGCAACTTCTCTTCCTCAGACCACCTTTGCCTGGTAGGAAGTCGCACACGTCGGTTAGCCTCCACTGGGTGGGCATGGCTAACGTGTAGGCCTAAGCCATTGCTAGTAGAGAAAGTTCTTTGACATCCGGAGATATCGCAGACGAACTCCACTGAGTTACTCCTTGGTCTACCCAATGAGTCGGATACAAGAGTTACTTCATCCTGAGTCGGCGGACTCAGGCTGGAATGGACTGTCGTTGTGTCATTTTCCTGCGTAACAATTGTATTAAGGGATTCCACGGGATGTTAACCCGAGGGTCCCTCGTCAAGGAGAGTTTTACCACTGACGCACACCGTTGAGGCCAGTACAGCCCGATATACTACAGGGTCAGATTAGTGCCGCCTGAATCACTTCACGTGAGACTAGGCATCTCCAAGACTTACCGTGCTCACTTTCAGAATAGGTACTGCATATCTTCCAGTGGCGCGGCTGACACCAGCTTGACCTTGAGGCAGTAAATACAGGAAAGGGCCCTACCCCAAACCCAGTCCCGACACTCACCCGGCTCAGAGACGCTATCACATTCGGAACGCAATCTCAGGGGTGAGCAAGTCCATTGACCTCAACAAATCGACCTCTACCATTACCCAAGACACGCAAGGTTTCCATAAGGAACATTTATACTACCCAAGCGATGACCGACAAGAGCAGTGTTCCAACTGTTCACACCTTGCTTCCGTGAATTTAAATAACTCATTTTATGCAAGCGTTAAACGGTATGGGGAACGTCTGGATCTCGTCTCAGGGTCGTCAGTATGAGTGCTACCAAACCAGGCACCTCTGTTGTGCCCGAACCTCCGCACCTTGGTGGGCTCGGGCACCCTTTGACCTCTGGACACTGGCACTTAGCACTCCTGCTCTTCGCCTAAGAGAGTCATAGTTACTCCCGCCGTTTACCCGCGCTTGCTTGAATTTCTTCACGTTGACATTCAGAGCACTGGGCAGAAATCACATTGTGTCAACACCCGCGAGGGCCATCACAATGCTTTGTTTTAATTAGACAGTCGGATTCCCTAGACCGTGCCAGTTCTGAATTGATTGTTAATTGATAACTCATACTTGGATGTGACATGATACCACATTTCTAGCATAACAGGCTTAGCAAGGACACAAATCTTGCGACTCGCGTCCATATAGCCCAGCCCGAGTTATCTCAATCTTCAGAGCCAATCCTTGTCCCGAAGTTACGGATCGAATTTGCCGACTTCCCTTACCTACATTGGTCTATCGACTAGAGACTCTTAACCTTGGAGACCTGCTGCGGATTAGGTACAGACTGTTGAGAATTTGCGTGGCCCTTTCATGAATTTTCAAGGTCCAATAAGAGAATATTGACACAGCAATTTAATGCCATGCTCTACCAGTTTATTACACCATATCTCTCTATGAAAGACTTCCATGGTGACTACAACTGTAAAACAGAAAAGAAAACTCTTCCAATACCTCCTATTGGCTTCTTCATGAAAGTTTCTCGTTACCGAGATTGTACGAGAAATACAAGATTTCAAATACAAACGTAAACTCAACAGGTTCCGGAATTGTAACCGGATTCCCTTTCGGTCCAAGTATATAAATGGAAATGATACTAATTTGTGTATAATATATATCATACGCATTAGTTCAGGTTTCCCTTAGACCTTAGGACTGACTTACTCGTGTTCAACTGCTGTTGACACGAAAACCTCCTCCACTTCAGCCATCCAAGATCTCATTCGAATATTTGCTACTACCACCAAGATCTGTGCCAATGACGGCTCCATACCAGCTCACGCTAGGTACTTCAACGCACATCATCGTACCCTCCTACTCACTAAAATATCAAAATATTGCACATACATGCAATATTAATTTTATTTTAGCGGTTATGTATAGGCAAACGACTTAAGCGCCATCCATTTTAAGGGCTAATTGCTTCGGCAGGTGAGTTGTTACACACTCCTTAGCGGATGACAACTTCCATGTCCACCGTCCTGCTGTCTTCAGCAATCAACACCTTTCATGGTATCCATGATGTGTCGTTTATTTTGGCGCCTTAACATAACGTTTGGTTCATCCCACAGCACCAGTTCTGCTTACCAAAACTTGGCCCACTGAGCACATATTAATCTAACAACCAATGCACAAGTGCATTAACAAGTACAAATAACATCACTCAAGAATGTTATTCAACGTACCCATTTATAGTTTGAGAATAGGTTAAGATCGTTTCGATCCTAATGCCTCTAATCATTCGCTTTACCAGATAAGAATTATTACAAAAATATCTATGCTCCAGCTATCCTGAGAGAAACTTCGGAGGGAACCAGCTACTAGATGGTTCGATTGGTCTTTCGCCCCTATACCCAATTCTGACAATCGATTTGCACGTCAGAATTGCTACGGTCTTCCATCAGGGTTTCCCCTGACTTCAACCTGATCAGGCATAGTTCACCATCTTTCGGGTCACAGATTGTATGCTCACGGTATATTTTCGCAGTACAATTGCTTGCACATGCATTAAAATACCCGGGGATGGCGGAACAATATGAATAATATTGTTCGTAATCCCATTAGAAACAGTCATGTTTATTTCGCCTATGAGTTTCAATAATCCCATTGACTCGCAAACAATCTATACTCCTTGGTCCGTGTTTCAAGACGGGTCATGGTGTTGTCCTAAGTCTAAAAAGATGCAGATCATGTACACATAGCACCACGAAAGGGGGTACTGATGCCAGAGCATCACATGTAACATTTGAATACCGTCAGACATCTGTAAGAACACCAAGTGGTTTAGTCGCTTTCCCAACAAAACAAATTATTGGTACTCACAAATGACTAAGCTCCCACCCGGGCCTATGTACAGATAGTTTTAATTTTCTAACGGATCGCATCCTCTTACTAGGAGAAAAGTGCACACTATTATACCATTGCTGGCATAATAATATTGAATTTCTCCCTTCAGAAATTTAGGTTCACCATGCTTAATCCCTTAAACAGTTTCACGTACTTTTTGACTCTCTATCCAGAGTGCTTTTCAACTTTCCCTCACGGTACTTGTTCGCTATCGGTCTCATGGTAATATTTAGCCTTAGAAGAAGTTTACCTCCCTCTTTGTGCTGCACTATCAAGCAACACGACTCCAAGGAGACACCTTCTTACATCAATGGCAGTCACTACGGGCCTGGCACCCTCTATGGGTAAATGGCCTCATTCAAGATGGACTTGAACACACCATTTTGATGCAAGATAATAGGCACTCCTGCACACGGCATCACCAAACAGTCTTTACAACTGCCGGTCTACGTGCTGGGCTATTCCCGTTTCGCTCGCCGTTACTAAGGGAATCCTAGTTAGTTTCTTTTCCTCCCCTCATTAATATGCTTAAATTCAGGGGGTAGTCACACATGAGTTGAGGTCGTCAAGAAAATTGTGAAAGAATATTATATCATTTAGACCACATTTGATATAAATTAAGATTTATTGTGGAAATATTCTCTCTTTCACACACTAATTTCATTCATGGTATTGAACGCTTTTTCAGCATTTAATATCCACATCATGCACTTGTTATAACACAAGATAGTTTAATATATAAATAACGACACTCAACCATGTGTACCTCACACACAGATTATAACTTTTACATTAAAATCCAATCGCATGAGGTGCAATATGCGTTCAACATGTCAATGATCATGTGTCCTGCAGTTCACATGGTGACACGCAGTTTGCTGCGGTCTTCATCGACCCATGAGCCAAGTGATCCCCTGTTTAAGGTTTTATTCTTTTCTTTTTGTATGTATATTATATCATTCAGTTTATAATACAAAACTTTGGTAAGCAATATGAATGACGTTTAATATTCATTCAACTTACCACTGCCAATCACGT